>JASDQU010242286.1:42844-53341 GCA_032191745.1 Picea mariana
TTAGAAGTTGTAAGAGCTCAACATTGTTTCACAACTTTTTTCACTCTGACAGATGTGGATCAAGAGGAACGTGATATTTTAGAAGATGTAAACATGACCTCTCATAGTTCTTATATTTCAACATATTCTTTAAATGAGGAGGGCGGTTTGAGTGGAGATGAAGAAAATTGTCACATTCTAGAAAGTACTACGACTACCTCAGGAATGAAAGAGACTCGATCTAAAATTTTTGTTCATATTATGGAACAATCTTCTCATAGTTTAATTGAAGAGATTCAAGATCAATTTCTAGGAGAGTCTATCATTGTACCTTGATATGTTCGATGGTTGTGCTTCTCAAGAAATAATTTAAGATCCTTTGTAGTTTAGAATAGGTTTAGAAGGCAATTAATTAGTTTAGTTTTAGTTTGTTTCTTTTATAGTTAGATTATTTCTTTTGTTGAAAATAATGAAGTTATGAAGAGCTTGAGCTACAGACAAGTCACCATCATGGTGCATTCAGGGAAGTTTACTTTAACTTCCTTCTTTCTTGGTTATTTATCGTCTTTCTCATAATCATTATCTTTAAACATTTATTTTCAAGTCCCATATTTAATTTTTGATTAGTAGTCAATAATTTTAAACACTTTGTTATGAAATGTTTAATGCAATCAATTTTCTAAGATTGTGAAGCAAGAATATCTGAAGAGAGCAACCAAAAAAAATTTGATCTTTGGTTACACATAACTTTTAATTCTTTTAATCTCTTTTGATGTGTCCCTCATGTTTTGAAATCGATGTCATAATTGTACTTTAGTTTAAGTTACATTTTGGGGTTTGTCAAAATTTTTCATTTTCATTTTTTTTCTTTTGTGATGTTTTCTTTTAATAAAAGACATTATTTGATAAAATATCATACATTGAAAAAAATAATTTTAATCTATCACAATCTTAAGGAATGAACATATTTATATACAAAACATTGGAACGATTAACTAAGGATTAGAATTCAAACTTATGATTCATCTTGTCCCCAGGATCAAATTCTTCCTTTCTTTTTGATTTGTGATATAGTTGTCTACCCATTTTCCCTTGGTGAGATCTTGTTATATTCATGGCTTATCTTGATTTGACAATTTATTTTTGTGATTAGGTCATTTTGATTAAATAATTCTTTATAAATTTCTAGAGTTTTTGTTTTTCCTTTCCCATAATTTCAAGTTTGTTTAATTGTTATAATTTTGGGATGGTAGATTTGAAATTTGCAAGTTTAGCAAGTTTCCTTTTTCCTTTTTTCAGTTTGTTTGAAGTTTGGAAAGGGGTTAATAATACTTGACAAATTAATGATAGCATTTGGGTTATGCTTAAATGCCCGTCTATAACCGACAACATCTCACTTAATCATCGAAACAAAGTTCTATGATTTGTGGGAATAATTTCTAGATGTTTGGTGGAAATCCAATGTTACCATGGATTCATCTCTATAATGCTAGCACACTTAATTTTAGGTCTCTTACATAACTCTTCTTTGAGCTCCATTCACCTCACATTAAAATAGCTTATACCCAAAATGATTGATGGAAGGAAGAACTTAGGCTAATATTTGAAAGTGAGTGGACTTCCAAGCAAATCTAAATAACTCTTGTATCACCTTGCTTCCCTAAAAACCTAATCGCACATGCAAGACATATATACAAATCATTAAGGGTGTAACATAATAAAATGAAAGTTGAAAGCACTTTGCAGTGTGATAAGTACAAGTAAACTCGTTGAGGCTATGGATGCTCATTGGCGTTGGAGCCATACTCATATCATACTAAGGCATGTTTGTCGGGGCTATGGACACTCACGAGCTGTGAAGCAATGCCAAGTTAAAGAGAAATGAGGAACATACATAGGCAACTTTTTACTCACCGAGAGTGAAGGCCCTAGGTCATGCCTTGTATCAATTATTTATGGATTGAAAAATAAGAAACTTAATCTCATAAATTGGCTTGAAGTGTAACAGCCCAAATTGATTAATTTTATCATAGTTTTTAATTTAAATTTAATTAAATATTAAAATATATTAATGTGTCTTTTATTATTTTATTATTAAAAGGTGGGTGAAGTAATTAATGGGGGGATAAGGCTGTTGGGGAATTAATGGGGGGGATAAGGTTGTTGGGAATTAATGAGGGGGATTTGAGAGAGGAGGATAAGGAAGAAGGGGAGTACTTTGAAGAGGCATCTCATTTTGTTTTAGGATTTCTGAATTTCTGAAAGATAGAGGAGGAGGAGGAAATTGAAGAATTGTTTTGGGAAACTCTCACAAGGCACTGCTATTGCTGGGAATTTTGGGCTCAGGGTCCAAGAAACTGCAAGGATTCCTAGAGCTAGGGAGCCAAAGAGGTTGTTCCTAGTTGGCTGGGAGGTTAATATTCAGTCTGGGCAAGAACAAGAACAAGATCAGACAGAAAAGAGACTAGATAAACTAACCTGCAGGTGGATGTTTGTATTATGTTGTTGTTATCATTATTATGTTGTCCCTGGTGATATTATTATGTTGTTATCATTATTATGATGTTATTGTTTATTCCTGGTTTATTCTAAGTATAAGAAAATCACAAAAGAAATTCTAAACTAAATTTTAGTCATTAAAGTAAGAGATTTTAAAAAACTTTTAATTGTTTTGAGTTATGAAAATAACCAGGCTCTACATATGGTATCAGAGCCCAGTTTCAAAACTGAAACCTGGGATTGACCACCCACAAACTAAAACAATGAAAATTTTAAATTCACACAAACTGACATGCTTGCATTTATGCAAGAGAACTAAATAAATAGAGAGTTTGCAATATAGAAATATGCATAGGATAAGACAAGAGCTAAATAAAGAGAGAGTTTGCAATATAGAAATATGCACAGGCTAAGCCGAACTAAAATTCTTCCTGCCTCTTTTTCGTTTGACAACTTCCTCTTTCATTACCTCTGCCAATGTGTTGACCTGCATAAGTTGTAAACAAAAAAAAAAGAATACCGGAATAAATACTGAAATTCCGCGCCCTAGCTCAGCCGAGAGGTCATATTACTGTAGAACAAAAAAAAATCTGGAAAAATTTTTTCCAGCTGTATCAAAGAAAAACGAAAAAAACTAAAATCTTGTCGCCTCAATTAGCTCAGAAGTATTGAAGTCAAAAGAAAAGTTGTAAGGCCTTTGTATTGAGACGTGAATTACAAAAGAGCCACAGTTTAGCTAAATTTAGTGGAGCAACTGGGTAAAACAACTCCCCTAAAGTTTGAATAGTAAACCCTAAATGACAATTTTTTTTTTATTGTGAATGGAGTTTGAGTGGTTGTTGCTTCTTACTACCTCAGGCGCCTGAGATTGAGAAATAATCCATGTGTCTTTTGCTGATCGATGCCTTAGCAGACAAGTTTAATGGTGGTGAAATTGATCTTTGCACTATGCGTTCACATTCTAAGTAAAAAATCTATAGCCTGCAACCTTTTCACTATTTAATGCTTACTGGCTATGGGTTTCAGACCCACGCACAATTCAAACCTTCTCACTATTTAATGCTAAGTACACAAGCTTATCTTCAACACTTCTACACTCAATCAAAGTAATATCACCATTTTCAGAGAAAACGTCTGCATAATAGTAGGGTATTACTCACATTAAAGTACTGTGAGAGTTAACCATCATATATCACTGTTGTCCCTTGCCCAAATTTTGAGGGATATGGCCAAGTTTGACCTATTTTGGGACTTCAACAGCCTGTCAAAGGAGGAGCGCAAGACAAAGTGGAGATCATGGGATCTTGGCCCATTTTGGGGTCCTTTTTGGGTTATGGGATTATGTAACGAGAATGGGATGTTGGCCCATGGGTTTACCCATGTTTAGGCCTATTTTGTAATGTATAAATAGATGTATAGTCTATGTAGGAGAAGGGAAGAGATTGATATATCTTTGTGATATTGGGCTAAGTGCTAGATCTATGTGATAGAAGGATTGTAAGTGCTCTGTGCATTCTATACAAGGCTTGCAGAGCTAAGTACGGGTGACTATAGAAGTCTTAGTGCTGTAACCTAGCTCGGGGAAGGAGGATCTGGCGAGGTGCGTGCAGATCTTCTGTCCTAGGTGAAGTAGGATTTTGGTGGCTTTGTGCTTGTAACCGATTGACTGAAGACAATAAAGAAGAAGAGTTGGTGGACGTAGCCCCAGGGTGGGGGTGAACCATGTAAACATTGTGGTGTTATACTTTGTGCTTTGTCTTGATGTGTTTATGTCTTCTCTTGCTAAGTTCTTTGATAGAGATAGATAAATCTTCTTATGCTTGGTGCTAATAATGTGTAAGAATGTTAGATATGACCTATATGAGTGTGCTTAGTGCTTGATCTGCTAGATCTAACCTACCTATTTATGATAAAGTTCTTAAATACATCAGATCTGAGTGAATGATGTGATGCTCTGTTCTATCTGTGCAATAGAATAGTGGTTGAATATTGATGAACTGTCGATGCTAACTGCTTTGTTAAGTATTACAATCATAGATCTGTGTCAGCTAAGGTTGTAGACACTTGAGTCATGCAACCACCCCTGCCTCTACCTTGGGTGAGACTTCATCTATTTCGCATTTATTACCGAAAGGGCCAATAGTTAGGGTTTTGTTGGTGCATTTTTGTAGCATCGAAATCTGGGTCTTCCCCTGTGCCAACAAATGGTTCCATTGCCGAGATAAAAAACTGTGATTGCTAGGAACTAAGAAAGAAGAATATTTGTGCAAATATTTGATATGAAATTTTGAAAGCTCCATGTGTAGATCTGTTTCCCTAGTGCGGAGCATTCTACTGGACTTTTGAATCTTTGTGCCAAGAAAAGAGGTAAGTTCTGAAAGATCTGTTCTCTCATAAAGGTAATAATAGTGAAAATTTCTAGATCTGGAAGCTTCGTGCTTTGAAAAAGTAAGATAAGTGGAATTTTTTTTGTTTCAAAAGTATGGATCTAGGTATGTTTGATAGATTTTGTCCTAGCTTGAAAAATAGGGCACTAATAGATGAAATAAGGCTTGATATGAGTATATCTGATAATAATAGTGAAAGATATGTTATACCTATGCATAGAAAGAATGTTTGGACTAACAAATGGATGCAGGATCCTAGAAAGAACTTGTTGCAGGTTAGCTCCTATGATCCTAGCGCGTAGTACAAGAGAAGTTGGGGATCATTTAAAATAAAGAGAGGATTAACCCTCTATTACAATTGTATAAGACTTGGACATCTTGCTAAGGAATGCCCTGGGAAAAGCCCTAGTTGTCTGTGTTGCAAATTTATGGACCATGAAGTGTTGGATTTCCCTAGAATGATTTCTAAGATGGAAGGAATGAATCTGAATCAAGAAAACCCTAAGGAAGATCCATAAATAGCATAACCCCAGAAAGAATCAGAGAAAGTATTTCTATAGATGAAATAAACCCTTAATGACCACCGACATATCAACTTATCAAAATGGAAAAAGGAATACTGAGATGAAGCTCACTAGAAAAAAGGATAGAAAAATAAGTAAGAAGAGAGCTAAGTTACAGAACGAGCCAGAGGAAACCTCACAAAAGGAAAATGTGCAAAATTGGAGTTTCGTCGGGATATCAAAACAACGTCACATGGCACTTCACCATGGTGAAGAAATATAGCCATTGGGGATAGTATAACCATTCGACTGACACTTCGAACTGGTAGAAAATCATTTATGGTCAGCCAACTCACCATCGGATCGTTGGAACCATGTCATAGTGAACAAAACAAAGTTAGTGAAGGCTTCATACCCATTGCAAGCGACCCATTACCGAGTTACCTATTTATCCCATCGCACCATGCACTGAGAACACTTTTGCTAACCAAGAGTTTGATCCCACAGAATAAGTGAATTTTTCACAGTGATCATCGCACTCTTGTCGTATTTTTCATTATAGTGTCTAATTTAATATTGAACCCGATATCATTAATCCTGAGAGTACATGTCCGAAGAGCTCAACGTAGTCGAAGAATATGTGACAGAAGTACTCCTAGACCTAATGATTGAAAGAGTCATGTCAGAGAGAGGATTATCTGTAGGGGTCCAAGATTCATCCACCAGAACAGTGCAAGTGTCTCCGTCGACTACTTGCAGAGCCAGACCATCCCAACCATTAGATGAAAAGTGAACCAAGCACAGGGATGACTTAGAAAATGACAAATTGATCCAACCCATACTACCCACCTATGTACCACCTCTGAGTGGTGTAGTGAATCAAGGCAACGTGCCCAGATATTTTGAATACACCTTGGTTACGACGTACCTCCCGAGGGGGATATGCCCAGTTCAAGCAGACCAAGATAAGATTGTAGCGTTGAAATTTAGTGATTTCAACCTCGACGATCGGAAGGTCTATAACATGATCGCCCTACATAAGTACCTGTCCAGAAAAAAAGGGAAGAACTCGAAGATAATCCCTCAGTCATGGACCCATAACCTCGCGCATTCCACCCTGCTGAACGTCATGAATATCCCACACTTCGGAAGACACCAGGAAGTCAATGCCTATGTCAAGCTGTTGCTTTCTTGTTACCATGCCAGTTATTTGTGGCTAAACCGCCATATCACAGTTGATCCAACATTGATCAATCAGATCACAGGCTTGAGTATGCAAGGACATGATCCACATGAGTTTTACCCAGGAAAAAACATGGATCGTGCTCTAGAACAAAGGATCAAGGACACCTACAGTGATGTCGAGAAAGGGATGCAAGGCTACAAGGTAGCTTCTATCAACATTGGTGAAGTGTTCCTCTCCTATCAGTTAATTGCAGGGAAGTTAGTAAGAAAAAATCGACCTACCCAAGTCACCGGCTTTGTGGTCGACCTCGCAGGGAAGTGCACGAAAGGCCTACAGATGAACTTGACGATGTACTTGGTGAACCAGTTGGAACTTGAATTCATAGAAGTGCAAGATCAAGGATATGAATTTCATTTTAGCTGGCTCTTGATCCTTATAGCTTTCATCGCCTTGGAGATGCCAGAAGGTGAGACCTTCCCAGACATCGATCCATTTGAACCACTGGCCACAAAGTTCAGTACACTGTGGTATTAAAGTGACATGAATAAGAAATGGCAGTCAAATGCCATGTTCCATACATACTAAAATCATCTGAAGATAGCCATACAGTCTAAGCCTCACATGACTCCAAATACTCTACATTGATTCAGGCCTTTGATGAAATTCAACATAGATCGACATTTCATTTACATTACAACGTGAGTCGACGAACATAAGAAACAACTTCAGTACTACTACAAGATGACGAAGGAGTACTTGGAGGAAATTACTAAGGAATGGTCAACGAAACTCCTTCTTCCAGCAAACCCTACAGAGATATCCGACATCGATAGCCCAAAAATTGCGCAGGATACACCTGGACCTAGCAAGACAAAGAAGACTGAAGAAGTACAACATTTAAGCAGTGCCTCAGTGAATACTACTTCCATATCACCAGTGAAAGGGGGTGATGGGGAAGAGATAGAATGCACAGAAGTTGAATAGAAGAAAGGTGAAGTAACACCGCCCAGAGACGAGGAGGACCCCTCGAAGAAAAGGAAGGTTTTCCCCCCAAAGCCTTCTTCCCAAAAGAAATCGAAACCCGTCGTGACCAAGATGCAGACTACACTCACTCATTATTTTGATTTCATCATAGCAACCCTGAATGATGCTTCACTAGAGATAGCAGAGAAGCAAGAAGCTAAGCAAGAGGATATGTACAATAGAATCGAGGTCGAGCTCCAAGGGGTACAACAGGCCCTTTAGTCCAGAAGTGTAGTCTCCACTGCACCCCTGCCACCAAGAGAACTTGAGTTGGGAGATGAGCTAGCCCAACTCCACCGGCTCACTGATACAGTCGAAGCTCACCTTCGACAAGCACGAGAGGAAACAGAGAAAGCCACCCAGGCTTTGATGCAAGTACAGGGAGTACTTATAGAACAACGCTGAGCTACAGAATAGGAAAAGAGTGCTCTCCAAGCGAATTTCGATGAAGAAAAAGAACAAATACAACAAGGAAAGGAACAGTTGCTAGCAGAGAAACTTGATGTGAAGGAAGCGGTCAACAGAGCACTTCTCACTGTGACGGTCATAGAAATTAAGGAAGAAGATCGAGTTACACAGTAGGTAGAACAACTCGCAGAAGCCATCCAGCAGCTCCAAGAACACATAGCATACCTAGAGCTCTGCACAATGCCCGAAACCCCGCAAGACATAAGAGACCAAAGAGAAGCAACTTCTCGCAGCGCAGTTGAGGGACTAAAGGCCCTTGCCATGGAATGCAAGCAACTAAGTAACCACAACTCCCAAATGTATGAGAAACTCACCGAGAACCCAGAGTTGCAGGAACTGGAGTCGCAGCTCCAGGAAGCGAAGAAACATGCAGAGACACTGTAGGCGCAGTTGAAATCCCTATCAGCCATAGAAAGAATGAAGCGATCTCAAGAGCAACGCACTGCCCAACAACAGATCCATACTATACAGAGCAGAGTTATAGAAGTAACTCAGAGGATCCAACCTATGCAAGATAAGGCTTACCAATTGTTCACAGAGGTTGAAAGCTGAGGAACAGAGCTAGAGCAGGTTGTCACTGCAATAGAACAATGCCTAGAAGGACCTCTCAACGACGCAGTCATCTAGGAGTTCGCTGAACAAAAGGCCATAGCACGGCAGAAAGTCCAAGCAGCTTGAGCCAAGATCAAGGATTTCAAAGCAGAACTACCCAGACTAGAGTGACTCGGGATGAATCATAGGTGAGTGTTGGGGGCCTGTTGGCCCTTGACTAAGTTTTGAGAGATCTGACCAAGTTTGACCTATTTTGTGACTTTGATAGCCTGTCGAAGGAGGAGAAAAAGACGAAGTAGAGATCACGGGATATAGACCCATTTTTGGGTCCTTTTTGGGTTATGGGATTATGTAATGGGAATGGGATGTTGGCCCATGGGTTTACCCATGTTTAGGCCCATCTTGTAATGTATAAATAGATGTCTAGGCTATGTAGGAGAAGGGAAGATATTGATATATCTATGTGATATTGGGATAAGTCCTAGATCTATGTGATCAAAGGATTGTAATTTCTTTGTGCATTCTATACAAGGCTTGTAGAGATAAGTACATGTGGCTGTAGAAAGCTTACTGTTGTAACCTAGCTTGGGGAAGGAGGATTTGGCGAGGTGCATGCAGATCTCCTGTCCTAGGTGGAGTAGGATTTTGGTGGCTCTGTGCTTGTAACCGATTGACCGAAGACAATAAAGAAGAAGAGTTGGTGGACATATCCCCAGGGTGGGGGTGAACCACGTAAACACGGTGTTGTTCTTCTTTGTGCTTTGTCTTGATGTGTTTATGTCTTCTCTTGCTAAGTTCTTTGATAGAGATAAATAAATATTCTTATGCTTGGTGCTAATAATGTGTAAGAATGTTAGATTTGACCTATATTAATGTGCTTAGTTCTTGATCTACTATATATAACCTACCCGTTTATGATAAAGTGCTTAAATACATCAGATTTGAGTGAATGATGCAATGCTTTGTTCTATCTGCGCAGTAGAATAGTGGTTGAATATTGATGAACTGTTGGTGGTGAGTGCTCTGTTAAGTATTACAATCACATATTTGTGTCTCGGCTAAGGTTGTAGACACTTGAGTCATGCAACCACCCCTTCCTCTACCTTGGGTGAGACTTCATCTGCTTTCCAGGTGTTGCCGAAAGGGCCGATAGTTAGGGTTTTGTTGGTTCACTGTTGTAGCATTGAACCTTGGGTCTGCCCCTGTGCCAACAATCACAACCCCTCTTCTCAACATATTTCCTTTATATATACATATGCCCTTCAGCAGGATTTTTGGTTAACCGATATTCTCAGATCCTTCCTTACAATTACCACACAATTCACTGGGTATCTATTCTTAGAATCCTCTCGAACTGCGTATTATTCTGTGAAATTGCATTCACTTTGACTTGGGTTATATAAAAATGCCCTTGCATGAGCCAAAGGCTGTATTATCTCTTGATTCAGAAGATGACTGTAATTGGGTAGGACTTTCATAAATGGACTAAGCTTCTGATGCTCTGCCAGGAGCTCCGTCAGTACCTATTGCTTGTATCGTGGTCTGTAGGCATTGATGAGGTGTGCATCCCTTCCATATGAGGGGAGGGAGATCTGGATGCCAGAGAGTACTGAAGATATCTCCCTTCGGACATCGCATCGACCTCTTGTTTCTTCGTGGAGACCACATGCATTGAAGTGTTCCTACATGCCAAGAGCAAGTGCCCTCGAGTGAAGCCCACAATGGAGCACAATGTGTAGAACCCTAAGACTGAGCTATCAATAATCACACCAAAGCGCGACCCAAGTCAAGGCTTGAGACCAAGAACTAAACACAAATCCATGAGGAGGAGAAGCCCACAAGGGGAGCTATAAGTTCTCAATCCATCAACAACAAGGGTCCGAACCTTAGGTAGAGCCAA
>JASDQU010242286.1:54164-67319 GCA_032191745.1 Picea mariana
CCTTAGTATTCAATGGGGTTTAATCTTTCCCCCTTCCAACCAAAACTTATCTCGATCATCTCATTCAAACGTCAATATATTAGGAGGAGGGCTTGAACGTCCGACCTCGTGGTTAACAACCACATGCTCTAACCAACTGAGCTATTCCAAGGTTATAAAGTATTATAAGAGACTTTATGACTAATTATAAGAGACTGATTACACAATGATATGAACTCTATAAGAGTATAAAGTGATTTATGGAATGATTAGACACTTAAATAAGAAATCCAATTAGAGTAAGGGGCGGGGATACCATATTACCAGTGCAACTAGCAAGGTAAGAAAGATAGAAGGATACCTACCAAGCTTAGATTCTTTGACCCTGACCTAAGCCACTTACCCTAAAGAGAGTAACGTCTGTTTACAGACAAGTAAAAAAAAACTTATGCCTACCCCTATGTTTGCAAGTATAAGTTGAAAAAATGTGGAATTCCTTAAACTCTTCCCTCATAAGAATTTGGTTGATGCATATTCAATAATTTAAAATGGTTAGGACTTGGGGAAATCGAGGCTGAGGGGAATCATCACAAGGACCACCAACGTCGGTGCTACCACCGCCATCGCCTGAATTAGCTCTCATTTTTCACTCTTTAGAAGCTATTAATGAGACATTAAAGGGAATCCAGTTAGCAGATGTCAAAGTGGAACCCCCACCATCTAGAGTGGGTAACCCTGAAGTGTCAAGGGACTCAGAGGGAGGGCCTCCACCAGGGGACATCACCAGAGAACCACAAAAAATCAAACTCCCATATTTTTTTGAGGGTCGTGCAAGTGAACGTGCAGAGGCATGGTTGGAAGGAATGAAACAATGTTTCACCTTAAGAGACTATGCATGCACATCTAAGGCGAAGATAGTAATATTTCAGTTGAGGGATAGTGCCTTGAACTAATGGGGTAATTTGGAGAGGTAGTTGCACCTTACCCCATACACCGTCTCATGGGAGATTTTTGAGGAAAGGTTCCGGAGGAAATACTTTCCGTCTTATTACGAGGAACAACAGGTAGGAGCATTTCATGCTCTAGTTCATGGAAACATGACCGTGGAAGAGTACGATATCAGGTTCATGGAGTTGGTAAAATATGTCTCATACATGGATACCGATCAACGACAGGAAAAAAGTTTTGTGTATGGGTTAAACCCTAAGATAAGGGCCATGGTACGGATGTGGAAACCATAATTAGTAGTTGAAGTAGTTGAAAATGCACGTTACGCGGAGGAGCATATGAGCTTAAATGGAGGTATGAGGTGAACATTTCCACAACATCCTAGATTCATGGGGAAGGCCTCTAGGACCTTCTCTAGGGGAGGAAGCTCTAGGTCACCTCCTTATGGAAATAGAGTCGCACCTATAATATTTGCTATAGGTATTTCAATGGCAGCAAGTGCAACATCCCACTCATCGCCAACGACACAGACATGTCCACGACCTTCTCAGGAATAAACAAGTAAGGGCAGGGGCTCCAGGGGAAGGAAGTCATTTCAGAGACCGTCATAGGGAAGTGCGCAAGTTACATATCGTGTTACTCGTTGGGAGTGTGGAGGACCCCATTACTAGCATGACTGCCCAGAGTCACAAGCAAGATTTGTGCATAGAGAAGGAAATGCCCTGATGGGAAGAGTGAGTGGTAGCCACCATATTTATGCAGTGTTTAATAATCACCAGGAAGAACATTAATCCAATGTGGTGGAGTCGTCAGGTACGCTAAATCATGTCAATGTTAAAATTTTATTTGATTCTGGTGCTACAGATAGTTTTATTTCACCTTGTGCATTAGAAAAGTGTGGGCTGGCAGCCTACGAGCACGATGAATTTAAACAATTCGAGATGGATTCAGGGGAAAAACAAGTGGTAGGACCTAGAATTGATAATTGTCTAGTAGACTTGGGAGTGTGTACTAATAGGTTGAAGGTGTACGTCACTGCTCTCGGGACGTATGACCTAATCATCATAATGGATTGGTTAGAATCCCATCAAGCTATGGTAGATTGTTTCACAAAAAGAGTGCTTTGTATTGGCGATGAAGGAAGGTCAGTAGAGATCCATGGTGTACGAAGGAAGGTGTATCTACGCTTTATCTCAACCATGAAGGTTAAATTTTTCATGAGGCAAGGTTGTTGATTATATGTAGTAGAAGCAGTGAATGAAGGGAAAGGACCCTCCTTGGATCAATATCCAGTATTGCCGGAGTTTAAGCATGTTTTTCCAAAATATTTTCCAGGGTTACCTCCTGAGAGGGAGTTTCATTTTACCATTGTTCTAAAACCTGGTGTGGAGCCAATTTCCAAGAATCCGTATATGATGACAGTCCTCGAACTTTGTGAGTTGCAGATGTAGTTGAAGGGACTACTCGACTTAGGGATAATAAGGCTTAATGTCTCACCTTGGGGTGCACCAGTATTTTTTGTGAAGAAGAAGGATGGTTCCTTACGACTGTGTATAGATTACAGGGACTTGAACCATGCTACAGTGAAAAATAGATACCCAATTCCACAGATATATGATCTCTTTGATCAGATGAATGGAGTAGCGATGTTCTCAAAAATTGATATGCAATTAAGGTATCACATGTTAAGGATTAAGAAAGACAATATTCCTAAAACGACATTTCGAACTCGGTTTGGTCATTACAAGTTCGTTGTAGTACCTTTCAGTTTGACCAATGCACCAACAGTATTCATGAGCCTCATGAATGGTGTATTCCGAAAGTACTTAGACCACTTTGTACAGGTCTTTCTGGATGATATCCTCATCTATTCCAAGAATGAAAGAGAACATGAGGAACAATTGCGAGTGGTTTTGTCATGCCTTAGAGAGAAAAAATTGTATGACAAGTTGTCGAAGTGTTATTTCTTCCAGAAATAAATTCACTATTTATTTCATATCATTTTCGGTGAAGGAATCTTTGTGGATCCAAAAAAGGTAAAGGCCATTATGGAATGACCAGTCCCAAAAAATTCTCATGAGGTAAGAAGCTTCATGGGGCTAGCATGTTATTATAAAATATTTGTGGAAGGGTTATCTAAAATAGTGAAACCCATCACCACCTTTCAACACAAGGGGTTCAGGTATGAATGGACAAAAGAATGCGATATTGTATTCATCGAGCTTAATATGTTACTAACTAGTGCACCAATTCTACGAGTGTTGGATATGGAAAAAGACTTCACAGTCTACATGGATGCTTCGAAACAAGGGTTGGGGGCCGTGCTAATGTAGAATGCAGGAGTGATAGCATATGCATCAAGGAAGTTTAAGCAACATGAGGAGCTTTACGCTACTCATGATTTAGAGTTGGCAGCTGTAATGCTAGCTCTAAAACTTTGGAGGCACTATTTATTTGGGTGAAACTTTGAGCTCAAAACGGACCATGAAAGCTTAAAGCATCTCTTCACTCAAAGGTATCTCATTGTTAGGAAGAGGCGATGGAGTGAGTGTATGAGTGAGTACGATTTTGGAATTTCGTACATCAAGGGAAAAGAGAATGTGGTCATGGATGCCTTGAGCAGGAGACCACATGTATTCTCCTTGGTACCCTTAAAATTTAATCTGAGGGAGAATGTGTTGGGGCAACATCTTGGAGATAGTTGGTATTTAAAGGTTACTTCAACCCTTCAGAGTGGGAGGCAAGTAGATCAAAATTATGAAGGATATAGCCTGAAAGAAAATGGATTGTTAAGGTATCAGGGAAGGATGTACATCCCTCAAGGTGGGATATTCGAAGGATCATACTCAAGGAATCCCATAGAGCACTTTATTGTGCACATCTGGGTGTGAAGAAAATGTATGTAGACATGAAGAATTTTTTCTTCTGGGTAGGCATGAAGCATGATGTAGTCCATTTCGTCACCAAGTGCCTAGAGTGTCAACTAGTGAAAGATGACCACCACCACCTGGCAGGTCTTCTACAACTGCATGATGTTCCTATGTCCAAATGGGAAGTCATTTATATGGATTTTGTTGTGGGATTGCCGCTCACATTGCATAGACACAATGCCATTCTTGTGATAGTTGATAAGTTGGCCAAGAGTGCTCATTTTATTCCGGTTAGACACACTTTTGATGTCACTTATGTGGCACACATGTTTATAAGTGAGGTCATCCATTTTCACAGGTTACCCAAGAAGATCATTTCAAATAGGGGCTCCTGATTCACATCTAGGTTTTGGACAAGTTTGTAGTTGGGGTTGGGAATTCATTTGAACTTAAGCACAACTTATCATCTCGAAACAGATGGTAAAACTCAAAGAGTAAATCAGGTTATGGAAGAAATTCTTAGAATGTATGTTATGGATAATCAAACCCATTAAGAAAAGTACCTACCTTTGGTAGAGTTTGCCTATAATAACAATTTTCATAGCTCCATTGGAATGCCACCCTATGAAGCTCTGTATGGTAGGCCATGCAGGACACTGTTGATTTGGGAAATGTTAGAAGACCGAGTGAGAGTTGGGCCATAATTGATTCAAGAGATGGAAGAACAGGTGATTCAGATTAGGTAGCGACTAAAGGAATCACACGATAGACATAAAAGTTATGTTGATGCACATAGGATTGACCGAAGTTATAAAGTGGGAGATCAATTTTTCATTCGTATCAGGCCTAATAAGAGTACCATTCAATTCACGAAGGGGACACAGTTCTCTCCTCGATTTATAGGACCATTCAAAATCCAAGAGAGAATTGGACCCGTTGCCTATCGTCTCGTACTGCCAACACACTTGCATAAAGCTCATAATGTTTTTCATATATCTGTTCTATGTCATTATGTTGCTGACGAATATCATAAACTGAATTGGAAGGAATTGCAGGTATTGGACATGGGAACCCTCACGGTAGAACCGTTACGGATATTGGACCGTAGGGTCCGACAACTCAGGAACTGTCTAGTAGACCAATTTAAGGTCCAGTGGGACAAGTATAGCCCAAGATCTTCTACTTGGGAGGGTGTCAAGACCTTGTGACGAGATCATCCCTCACTTTTTTGACCACCTCGGGAATATGTTTTCCTAAAGGTTGGGTGTATGTAATGCCACCTTTTGACTTAGATAACTAGAATTACCTAAGGCCTAATCACATTTATTTTCTATTCACTGTGAAACTATTATTGATACACTTCAACTTTTAAGACGTATGAACCTATGTGAATGTCAATTCTATGAATGTTTAACGTTATTTGAATGATGATGGATATTATGCAATCTATTATGTGAATGCCAATTCTATGAATGTTTAACATTATTTGAATTATGATGGACATTATGCAATCTATTATAACTTGAAAATTTTGACATTTAAAGTTGTTGGTACATGGATACTGAATTGAGATTATGGTTAAATGCATTTACATGATGATAATGCATAGATATGTATGAGTTTGTGTTATAGACTAATTTGCAGGTCAATAGGCTATGAAATAGCCAGAGAATAATAATGATAAAAGGTTGATTTCGTGAACACCGACCGATAAACAATATGGTATGAATCTTTGTATGTGAAATTATGTTGGTTAAAATGAATTTCTATGATATGTGGACCAGTGTAGGTTTTTCAGGTAGTGAGACTGCCTAAAACTGAATATACGATGACACAATTCCCAGCAACACAGTGCCAGTGTATATTCCATGGTAGGGTGTGGACCCCAGTCCTATTAGGAGGGGTGGAGGAATTTCCCACCGTGTATCCTTTGAAACCTGGAGTCATGGGAGGACGGTGTTAGCTCACGCTCCCCTAGATGTGTGATGATGACTGTTAGTTTCTTGTTGGGGAAGTTTGGTCAAGAGAGTTGACGCTTCCTCTTACGGGTTCTATTTGGAGTTAGGTCAATATAGTTGGCACTCCAAGATAGTCCAATAGAGGAATGATAGGGATGGAATATGGAAGTAAGTTATGGAGGAAGGATGAATAGAAGTAGTTGAGAGTGTGTGGCGATTTCGCCTTATAGAATAATTTCTTGATTTCCTCTTTTTTTTTTTTAAATATATGTATATATGTATGTTTATATTTACTTAACTAAACTACAATTATCTAAGTGAATGTTTCTTGTGCTAAATTATTGTAATTGCGGAATTTCGTGAAAATTTTAAATAGTTTACTATCTTTTATGAAATGAATGGTCTCGTTGATTGGTGGACGTATACAAGAATTACTTTAGGTGTGATAATTATTTTTATTAGTACATGTATGAGTCCTATATGTGGTAGCTACACATGTATGCCTTGCACATGTATGTATAAGTGTTTTAAATTGATGATGTTGATTATTTGTTGCGGATGTATGAATCTTGTGTCGTTACCCTTGTATTGTAAATTACTCTAACTTCGGGACGGAGTTTCTTGAAGGGTGGGTGTATGTAACAACCCAAATTGATTAATTTTATCATAGTTTTTAATTTAAATTTTATTAATTATTAAAATATATTAATGAATCTTTTATTATTTTATTATTAAAAGGTGGGTGAAGTAATTAATGGGGGGATAAAATTGTTGGGGAATTAATGGGGGGATAAGGTTGTTGGGAATTAATGAGGGGGATTTTAGAGAGGAGGATAAGAAAGAAGGGGAGGACTTGGAAGAGGCATCTCATTTTGTTTTAGAATTTCTGAATTTCTGAAAGATAGAGGAGGAGGAGGAAATTAGACAATTGTTTTGGGGAACTGTCACAGGGCACTGTTGTTACTGGGAATTTTGGGCTCGAGGTCCAGGAAACCGCAAGGATTCTTGGAGCTAGGGAGATGAAGAGGTTGTTCCTAGTTGGCTGGGAGGTTAATATTCAGTCTGGGCAAGAACAAGAACACGATCAGACAAAACATGGACTAGATAAACCAATCTGCAGGTGGAGGTATGTATTATGTTGTTGTTATCATTATTATGTTGTTGTTGCTGATATTATTATGTTGTTATCATTATTATTTTGTTACTCTTTATTCCTGGTTTATTCCAAGTATAAGAAAATCATGAAAGAAATTCTAAACTAAATTTTAGTCATTAAAGTAGGAGATTTTAGAAAAAAAAATAATTATTTTGAGTCCTGAAAATAACTAGGCTCTACATGAAGAGGTAGTATGTTAGTTACCTAGTGTCTATGTTTAATGTGAATATCTTTTAAATTCATAAACATTTGGTGGTACTTAGAATTAAGAGATCTATCATTATAGACATTGAGCTTATTTTTAACATTTGGTGAGAATAAGTCTTTTAGGTGATGTTAGACAGAGATAACAACTTCGCCCAATATATCACCATTTGTTGAGGCCTCAACAAATCCCCTTAAATTTTGTAAAAATAAAGGGGCCTTGATTGAAATTTTGAAAAATCATTGCTTTCATTTGCATTTGATTTTGTATTTCTCTATTTGAAGGGATGATTTAATGATTGTTTCATTTCTTGAGTATTTTTGAGTGCTTTATGATCGATGTTTTTTCTTTATCTCTCATGGGATGATGAATTGGTGACATGATTCTATTGGAGTGTTCAAGTTATTCGTGAAATTTCATGCATACATATAAACCTAATGATTATGATTTTGGTGATGGGGTTATTACGTCATGTAAACTTGTTGTTTCGTCAAACACATCAATGAAGTAAGTTATTTGAGTCTTTTGTAAATAATTTAACTAAAAGTCAAATTTTAATATAATTGATCCACGCCTAAGAAGAGTATATGTCAAAGGATGGAAGAGAGCTTATATTTTTTGAATTTGGAAAATGGGTTATTTTTACAAGACCTAAAATTTTTGTTTAAAAATTATGCATTTTTATAATTTCCCCTTCTTTGACAGAATAAAATCTACTCAATCAAGGATTTCTCATATGAATTCAATTTGCGCCTTGAAAGAGTGTATATCAAAGTTTGTTGCTGAACAGATAATTTTAGGTTTGAGCTAGGCATCAACTTTTTACAAAGCCTTTACTTTTGTAAAAAAAAGAAAAATGTTTTTCCAAACACATTGCAAAAACAATTATAGCAATAATTATACACATGTAGTATTGGTTGCTGCTCCTTTTTGTGATGGTATGATATTGATTTATTTTGATGTCAGAAGCATAGTATAATTTCCCTTTGTTTATATTGATCCCTGATTTCCAATGGCTTGATGGAATTCTAATTCGATTTTTAACATAAACCTTGATTGGTTAGATCCATTGCCTCTTGAAATAAATAAATGAGAAAAAACTTTCTTGTTGAATATTCCTTGAATATTGTTTAATTAAATAAATGTTTTTATAATGTTTTTCATAAAACTTTAATTATGTTAGTTTTACAATAATAAACTAAAAAGAAGTCATAAAATTGTATAAAGTTTGAGTAGGCCTAATGGTTAATGATTAAGAACATGTGTTTCCTCTTAAGAAGTTACAAGTTCAAATCTAGAAGGGAGTAAGATATGTATACCTTCATATCATAATAATCAACAAGGACACTAGTTCATCAGGACCTCTCATCTAGAATTTGTACTATAATTTTAACATAGGTTTAAGATTTCAACTATGTGGAAAAATTATTATCCAAATTGTGCATAATGAAAGGGTCAGGTCGCCAGATCATATGGCTTGTAAAAAAAAGACCACGTCACTCTCATTGCCACGTCGTGTTAAGGGTTCATGGAATCGTGAGTGGCACATCTGGATGTCAAAGAAGAATATCATGGAAGTTAGTAACACAATCATATATACTGCCATCATAATGTGGAAGGTTGTCCCAATAAAGAAAAGGAATCCACTGCATCACTGGTCCAATGCGTCTTAACTCCACCAGACTACTGGCATATAAAATATTAAAGAAAATGTTGAGTGGTTGCTCCAGGTAAACCAAAACATAGAGAATGCCATGAAAATTGCAAATTAAAACTTCATAAAAAAAAACAATTGCAGATAATGAGTTGGAAGTGGACTAGCATGATGAGTTAGTTGTTGAAGGAGAATTCGTAGCAGGGAGATTTTCTTTATTTTTTTACACAATATTTTTATTTCAACAATTTTATTATTAGATTTTGTTATTTAAATTTTAACTTTAACTTTTGGTGTGCAAATAGAGGCATGGTAAATAGTTATGAAAAATGAATCCAACAGGAATATGCAATGATCAAAGCCACTAGAATCGACATTGGAGGAAACACTCGCGGGATTGATGTCTAGCAAAAATAACCAAATAGCAGATTAAAAGGTCACCTCACATTTTTGGTGAAGAACTAGACCATAAAGGTATGACTCAGATCAGATATAAAGCAAGGAAGAAAGGCACAGTAGATGATATGAGGGAAGAGTCAAGAGAGGACTTGTGCTATCACAATTCTTTCTTGAAATCTGATGTATATTTGGGTTGGAAATTCTTGAAAGTGATTATGTACATTATTGTATAAGCCATAATTGTGGCTGTGATTATATGGTGTTTCAAAATTTTTGGTATTGTTTTTTTTTGTTTGTTAATTTGTGCGGGACCTGTTGGCTACGCGATTAACCTGTGGCTTGAGAAACCGCGACTCAGGGGCATCTAAGTCGTCAAAATTATCCGGGGATCGCATCCGGCCTGAGCCACACCAACCCTTAACATGGTTTGATTTTTTGTCCCCGCAGGTTTCGAACCGGCGACTTTAACATCACGGAGTGGCTTAACAACACACTCCGTCACCGACTGTCCTACACCTCGGGGACAAAATTTTTGGTATTGTTATTCAAAGCTAATGAAATACATTTTTTTACAAGTCATATTATTCTTTTATCAAATTTGGTAATGAATGAAAGTTTATAATCTCAATTTTTACATTATTATTAGAATTTTTGAGAAATCTTTATGTTATTTCTGGGGTGACTGAATTTGATGACAATAATGAGAAATTGAAATATTATGATTCTTTGGTAACTATTTGGTATGTATATTATGATCCTTTGGTAACTATTTATTGAATTTATTATTGATATTTATTATCTATAAGAACTTTTAGCAAGTCATATTATTTTTCTATCAGATTTGATAATAAATGAAAGTTTATAATTTCAAATCTTTGTTATTTTTTGGGTGACTGAATTTGATGAGAATAATGAGAAATTAAACATGAGTATGTATATTATGATCTTTTGGTAACTATTTATTGAATTTATCATTGATATGGTAACTATTTATTGAATTTATCATTGATATTTATTGGCTATAACTATTATTTTGGTTATAAGAACTATTTTTGTAGTCTTGCAGCTCATGTTTAATTTATATTACTAGATGTGATTATACATATTGGTATTTTCTTGGTAAAAATTTATCGAGTTAAAGATTGAAGTGTATTTGTTTTAATTGATATCAAGTTGTGTGAATGATTTATGTAAATTGGTATTTTATCTTTATCTCATATTTATTATATATTATTTCCATTGCTTCTAACTGGAATATTGTGAACTATTTATAATAGCCCAGTTAGGATAGTGTAACTTTAGAATAGATTTAGATTAGTTGTTTCCTTTTATGCATAGTATCTTAGAAGATCTTTAACGAAATTCTCATTTAGAAGAGAAAATACCTTTAGTGGCAATTGAGCCCACAAACCGATGAGGATCACCATCCCAAACGAGTATAGACATAATTGGAGCCTTGATCAGGCAATTTCTCTACGTTGTTTTCCAGGAGTTGAATCAAAGTGACAACAAAATAGATCTGGAAAAGATGTAGTTGAGTAGAGTAGATGTGACCATGAAGGAATACAAGCTATGGAAGGAATACAAAGACAAGATGTAGCTCTCAAAGACTTCTTGATCATTGTATTTTTGTAGTAGATTCTATTTTTTTTTTATCATATGAAATTTGTAAAGTCTTAATCTAGAATATGAAACGAAATGTTGTAGATGTCATCTGACATGATGAAAATTACAAAATGTGAATATCCTCTCTTGTTTATAAAAGATAGCACTCTGAAGTGAAAATGAATTTTTCCCTTTGTAAATAAGAGATGGTACTATTACTTCCAAGTGAATAAAGAGCAAGATGAACTATGGGAATTTGTGATTTTGGTAGATGTACATGAGATTTTTCTTTGTGCAATTGTCTTCTACTTGAGTAGCATAGAATTATGTTGTATGAAATATTTCTTCACTCTATTATAGATACTCATGTTGTCATATGTTTCCTTATGAGTATAGAAATAATTTTATAAATGCATTCTACAACCAATTGTTAATGTATTTGTAGCATTGTTATTATCACCTGCCATTGACACACATGAATTATTTTGGTTCTAGTGGTATGATCTTTCACCATAATTGTACAGTTAGTTTAATCCTGATTAGGATAGGATAGGTTAGGATAGAGTTAGATTGGCATAGTGTTAGATAGTTCTAATTTAGTATTTAGTTGAGACTTTAATTCATCTGAGAACATTATGTTCTCATATTCATAATTAGAAAATATTTGGAGTGGCATCCAGGCTCACATACTAGTCATAACCGCTACACCAAACAAGAGTAGGTCTAATTGGGACTTGCCATCAAGTGTTCTCCCTTACATGCTTGACAAACAATATGGACCCATCAATAGAAATGACGCTAGAAGGAGGTCCATAAAACTAAATGGCATCTAAGAAAGTGAAAAAACCTATATGTTCTATTTCGTTGATAAAAACTACTCGAACTGGTAATTCTCAACACATCAACCTTGAACAATTTTTAATCCCTCAGTCATACTCTATGAATACCTTTTCTCAAGTTTCTACCCATCGAGGTAATACCCATTCTGAGCCCTAGTCTCCAACCTCTCATTCCCTCACCGACCCTACAATCCAAAGAGTAATTTAAGAAGTTCACAAGGGTGTATTAACTCACCAGTGGAACATGAAAATCAACCAACCCACAATTGAATTTTTCAGTATCCAAAGGGAATAGAATCCCTACATCAGAAGAACTGGCTCTTGAAATTATCCACACCCACGAGGAAAACCCAACCATCGAAACACCATATTACCACTAATTGTAACTCTAATGAGGGGTTTTGAAGCCCTCAAACTTCGACTTAGAAACTTACTTACTTATTAGTGGTGGTAGAGCTCTTGTCCCTCTCGAATATCCACCTCAAACACCAAGAGGTGATCCTGAAGACTAACCAGAAGGAGAAGGGGAAGGAGAAAGGGGAATCCATGTAAATACTCAACCAATGGCATGAGTTAAGTTAATCAGCCAAATCTGAATCACCAAAATAACCAACCATGGTTAGTTCCTGATGTTGTTGCAATTTTAGGGGAGGTCCATGACATGCCCAAATATCCTGAGAATTTCTTGCCTAAATTCGACCCAGACAAGAAAGATTCTACAGAAGACCATGTGAAGAAGTTTATGCTCATTGTAAGATTAATTAATGTACAATATGATGATGTCACATGTAGATTGTTTCCTTACAAATTTGAGAACAAAGCCTCAAGCTAGTACTTCTCTTTAGCTCAAGCTTCTATCACCAGTTGGAACTATTTTGAAACCACTTTCATAGAAAAATTTGGTGAAGATAAGACCCCAAGAACTTTAGTGCTTGACCTTTCAAGAATAAAAATGGATGCTAAGTAAAAATTTAAAGACTCCAATCAAAGGTTTCTCACTATAATTAATAAAATTCATCGAGCTTCCAAACCTGTTGAAGATGTTTCTATTGAATTTTATACTACATCTCTTCTTGGTTCCATGGAAATGTTTGTTAAAAGGGGTGATAAAAATGTTGTATTTTAATGTTTTTCAATTACATTCAGTTACTTTATAAATTTACTTGAGCTGAAGCATAAACCATAAACAATGATGAGAGTTTCATATATATAGAACATATGGTGACCATCCATGAACGGATGTGTCACTTGAATAATAAGTAACTATTTATTTACTAAGTATATTTATACGTTGTATTATAAATATTATGTCATATATATATATATATATATATATATATATATATATATATATCTATATCTATATCTATATGGAAGAATGTATTCCCAATGTTGTCCAAACATCAACACTCCCTCTCAACGAGGGAGACATTCTCAACCAAGGTTGTTCACCATAGGTACACCCCCATGAGTGAATGTTAGCATGATGCTAACTGACACTTGGAAAACATCTCAAGCACCTCAAGTCCATATTATTCCTTG
>JASDQU010242286.1:113373-136363 GCA_032191745.1 Picea mariana
CCCCTTCAAACAAGTGTTTTCCTCAACACTTGACTAACAGTGGGTGTTTTTACATGAAGAAATCGTCTTCCCATGTCGCCTCTTCCACTGGTAGGTTCTTCCATTTGACGAGGTACTCAGTAATTGATCGATTTCTCATATGCTTAATCCTTGTCTGAAGGATTGTTTCTAGTTATAGTATGCTTCTCCCTTCTTCATTAATATCTGGTAAAACATTTTGGACTATGATCTTTTTGTTTATTACGTACTTTAAGAAATAAACATGGAAGACTGAATGTACACGTGAAGATGGAGGCAACTCCAATTTGTAAGCCATACTTCCAATCCTTTGAAAAACTTTATAGGTGCCATAATATTTGGGTGCTAATTTACTTTCCTTCTTTTTTTGCTTGAGGGACAACTCTTTATATGGTTGTAGCCTTATAAATACCCAATCCCCCACTTAAAATTCCCTTTCACTATGATGTTGATCTTCTTGTTGTTTCATCCTATTTGGTGCCATAACCAAGTTGTCCTTCAATAGTTTGAGAACCTATTGTTGGTACCCTATTTGGTCCTCCACTGCTTGAACCTTTACAGTCTCTTTCAAGGGTGATGTGATGTAAAATCTTGGTTTTGAGTGCCCGGATTAACAATGTATTTTTGTTTATTTATGCAAGGTCAAAGTGCCTATAAAGTTGAAAGGACAAAGTTCCTAGAAATGTAATACTTTAAATATATCAATAAAATGCATCATTAGCTGCAAGACATACAAGGACAAAGATAAGGGGACATGATTCCACGAGATAGGGGGCTAAAGGGGATAAGTATTTTTATTTTAATTTATTTACCCATTTTGGAATTGGTGGGGAAAAGTAGTTATGTGAGCTTCTTCGGGAAATCCATGTGGTTCTTTATTGCATGTAATTATATAAACCTTGATTTTGGATTGTTTTGGGGTTACTCGTTCATTTTGGTTGGTTCTTCATTCATTGTACTCATTCCTCATTCATTCTTATTCATTTTTGGTATTTCTCTAGGCATGGGAAATGAATTATGGGGGGGAAGAGCCACTTCTTGTTGGTTGCAGGTAAATGTTGTTTACTCCGGGAAGGAATTGATGCTTGTGTGCATGCGAATGATGGTAGGTGTGAAATAAATTTATATATCTAAGAATCCTTGTAGTTTACAACATTGAGATTTCTTGACCAGTAGCACTGCAACCCTGGAAAAGAAGTGGAACAACCTAAGGGACTACATTGCAAAGAAAGGGTTTCATTTCTTTGAGTTGTGTAGGCTGAAGAGGAAGAGAGTTGGTAAACTAGGATTGTTGTGTGGTTAGGAAAAATGTGAGAGATTGATATTTGGTTGTGTGTCTTAGAGTCGACCTAGGACCCTCCTTTTGGATTCATAGCATTGGCTTGAGCCTAGTGACCTGTTGTTGAGAGATAGAATAACAGTTCCTACTATTGGGTGGAATGTCTAATGTTTGCTACCATTTGGTGAATGGTTTATTCAAAGATAAATGTTCTATGTGTTTCCTCTGTATTTTATATTCCTCTTTATATTAATTATCTCTGAGATGTCTTGAGTTATAATGCGCATGTTTGTTGTTAATGTTATTATTTAATTTTATAGTTTAGCATGATTCTTTATTATTGCATGTGCTTGTATCATGTTTCTTGAATTTAATAATTGGTATCAGAAATTGTAAATCCATCAAGAATGTGAATTCTTGAAGTACCTAGGTAATGGGTACATTACAAATGGGTATTAGAGCGCTAGTTTGCAACGCTTCGGCCGTATGGGTTGAATTGAAGGGTGCAAAACTATTATTTTCCCAGAGGACGAGCCGAAAGGTTCTTGGGAAGATGAACGACATTTCTTGAAATTATGAATTTTGTGAATATTAGAAAATTTGAGAATTTTTTGGTATGATGATGTCATCATTATGTGGAGGCCACGTGTTGAGTGATGTGGCGATGGTGACATGGGATAGTAGGGTGGAAGGTCCATAGTAGTGTGGTGGTAGGCCTCGATGGTGGGGTGGTAGACCATCGTGGTGAGGCAAAAGGTGGGGCGACAATCGATACCACAAGTGGTTTTGAAACATTTGTGAGCATTTTTGGAGATGCTTCAAAATTCCCAAAATGAATGTGGACCTGCCATGTGTCCACTTGGTGGTGTGGAAGTTTCATAGGGCATGGGGAATTGTTAACACCTAGTGACTTCAACCTCTGAAATCCACCATAATTGTTGATCGATCTCGATTCTCCACGTATGATCAGGGGTGTGAACGGGTTTTGTTTTGGAATTAAAGGTGGGGATGGAACCCATCGATGGCATGGGCCACTATGGTGGTTCCATGTTCCAACCATTACATGTGGTGTCCCTTATTTAATAATACTTTATTTTATTCAAATAATGAAGAAAGGTAAGGTAAAGGTAAGGTACAAAGAGAGAGAGAAGGTGATGAAGGAGGATGACGAGGCATGGACAGGTAGTTATAAGGGTGACATGGAATCCCTTTAGGGTGAAATGTGGACCCATGGTACCACATCAACATCCATGTCGACAAATTCCACATATGCAGAGAGTTTCCTATGTTTCAAAAAAATTCTAGAGCTATCTTATTTTGGTTACAACTAGAGTAGAATAAATCCGATTGCGATAAAATTTATGGGTTTTGTCCACATGAGGAGATATACAAAAGCCCCAAATAGGGCCACTGACCATTTCTACTTTAATTTGTTAGAAATTTCCAAACAATGGTTTTTAAAGATCTGGGTCCAGTTCAGTGACAAAGATCCAGATTAAGTTGAAATATTTGGAGAGAGTCCAAAAAGAAGACATGAAAATACTTTGTGAAGAAATTGGAGAAAATATAAGGGGTTTGGATAGGGGATGTTGAAATAAGACAAAATCCACTTTTCTAGGCCACTTTTTGGGAATTTTTGGGATTTTCATAGGAGGAAAAGAGGTCCCGGATCACAAAAATGGAAAATTTTATTTACTCAACATTTTTCATACTTGTCAATGTAGAGAAATTTGGCTTAGTGAATTTTTTCCAAAAGTGAACAGTTTGGGAGATATCTAATTTTGCTAAAATTTCCAATTCTGGAAAAAAAAAACTGTAAAAAGGACAAAGTGAAAAATTCCATATTGTTGTAGAATCTTATTGAAGCAACATATGAAGAATATGAAGGTTGATATATGTTCAACATCATGATTATTATCAGTTCCCAATCAAAAAATTCATTGGTTCTTTATGTATTTTCTTCTGCAGTTGACAAAAGTTGGCCTTCTAGTAAAATTGCACCAGTGAAGAAAATACACAAATTGGGTGAAAATGGATTTTTCAAGTAGCCATAAATTTCAGCTCAGAGATCAAATTGGGGAATAAGAATAATCATTGGAAAGATGATAAAGAGGGAATAACCTAGAATTATTATAAATTAAATAATTATGATATAATTCTTCATGAATTGAGAAGAAGAGGGACTTGTAGCATTAATTGACAAAAAATCTATAATATATAATTCTAACAAAAATGGTTTTATACACAATTTGAAAAAATAGAGGTATAATTAGATCCATGCAATCCCTAGATTTCATATCAAAGTCATGGAGGATGCACAAGAAGCCTACAGTCATGAGATATAGGCCAATGGCCAAAATATCAATGTGGGTAATGTTGGAAACATAATCTAATGGACATAGGAGTAGAGTGGAACCATCAGAATTGGTAGAGAATATGAGAAGTCTTATAATGGAAGTGCAGAGTTATAGAGATGAAAATGAGAAGATAATGAGAGCACAAGAGGAGAATAATCAAATAAATGCTCAAATGATGCAAAGCCTAAATTAGTTGCAAAGGCAAGCAAAGAATGGATCAGGTTCAATACATGAGGAAGAAGGAAGAAATCATGGAAGAAAGGATAACTACAGAAGACCCAATCAGTCAAGAAGTACTAGTAAAACTCATAGACATCAATCACCTCCATACTCAACCAGAATTTTTTATGCATCTGAAGATTAAAGGAGTAGTCCAAAAGTGTCTCATGTTAGGCATCAAAGAAGAATATATGAGTTGGACAGTTTTCAAGGAGAGCTTAGGAAGCTTAAGACACCATCCTTTGATGGTGAAATATAAAGAGAAGATGATGTTGAATCATGGATGCTTGGAATCAAGAAGTATTTTTAGTTGCACAATGACTCATCCAACATAGAATCTAGGTTTTCCACATACTATTTGCATGGAGAATTTGTTATGTCGTGGGATCAATTTAATAAAGTTGAGAGCATTAATGAGAGAGGGATTACTTGGAAGAATTTTAAGAAATATTTTCAAAAGGAGCATCTTTCATAGCACTACGATGAAAAGAGGATGCAAGATTTCTTTGAAGTCAGGTTGGGGAACATGACCATGGGAGAATATGAAAATAAGTTCTTGGGATTGTTGAAGTATGTGGGGTTTATCAAGGATGAAAAGGTGAATATACAAAGGTTTCTGAGTGGACTGTCATATTTCTATAAAGATAATATTCAATGTGATGAACCCAAAAATTTGACAAAGACAATTAGAAAAGATAAGTACATGTATGAGAAATACAAGGGAAGATAATCTTTACATAAATCTTGGAAGTATAATGAAAAGGGGAAATATGATCAGAGAAGGAAGGGATTCAAACCTCCTTTCGATAGAAACATTCCTAATACAAATCAGCAAGATCAACCTGCTAAAAATGAATTCAAGAAGGAATACTCCTTGGGAAAAAGGGAAACACCACCAATCAGATGTTGGGGATGTAAAGAAGATTACATGTACAAGGATTTCCCTCAAAAAGAAGAAAAAATGAGGACATTGCACAACATCCAAGAAACTACAACAATAGAAGACATGGGGAGAAATATTCCAAGGATATATGCAACCCTTTAAGATCGACAAGTAGAACACCAATCCCATATGATTAAGGTGGAAGGTAAGATCATTAGGCATCATGTTGCTATTTTAATTGATTTAGGAGCAAGCCATAGTGAAATTGATCCAAAAATAGTGGACATATTTCATTTGAAGAAATGTAAGCTTGAAAAATCATGTTTGGTTCAACACTAGGCTACTAGAACCAAAAGAAGGATCAATGTGTCTGTCAAATATTGTCCAATAAATATGAATGGAGTGAGTACTAATGTTGATCTGAATATCACACCGTTAGGATATTATGATATCCTAATTGGAATGGGTTGGTTGAACAAGCATCATGTTATCCTAGATTGTCATAACAAGACATTTACGTGTCTTGATAAAGAAGGAAAACAAAACACTGTGAAAGGAATTCTAAGACCCACTTCTACAAGGGAGATTTCACCCTTATAGTTGAAGAGATATTTCGGGAAAGGATGTCAAATTATATGTAGCTCATGTGGAGGATATGAAAAATAGTAAAGGTCCAAGTCTCGGGTATTATTCAGTAACACAAGAGTTTGAGGATGTATTCCAAGAAACACTAGGATTACTACAAAAGCGAGATATATATTTATCTACTGATTTAGTACTAGGAGCTACCCTAATATAAAATATTCCTTATAGAATGAGTACACTAGAATTAAAATAATTACAAATGTAGCTAGAAGAATTATTGAAGAAAGGGTACATACGCCCAAGTGTTTCACCTTGGGGAGGACCAATACTCTTTGTGAAAAAGAAGGATGGAACATTGATGTTATGTATTGACTTTAGACAATTGAATAAAGTCACAGTAAAGAAAAAATATCCTCTACCCAGAATTGATGACCTCTTTGATCAACTAAGAGGAGAAAAGATATTTTCAAAGATAGACTTGAAATTAGGATATCACCAAGTGAGAATCAAGGAAAAAGACATCAGTAAGACAACTTTTAGAACCAAGTATGGGCATTATGAATTTGTAGTGGTTCCATTTGGACTAACAACTGCACCGATTTTATTTTTGTACTTAATGAATTGCATATTCAAAAATTGTTTGGATAAGTTTTTCATTGTGTTCTTCGATGAAATACTTATTTATTCCAAGTCTGAAGAAGAACATGAACATCACTTAAGGTTGGCACTAAAAATTCTAAGGGAACATCAACTGTATGCCAAGATAAGCAAGTTCTATTTTTACCAAGAGTAGATCCATTATTTGGGGCACATTATTTAATAAGAAGGCATAGTAGTGGATCTAGAGAAGATTGAATCCATTAGAGGATGGCCAACACCAAGGAATGTTTCAGAATTCAAATCTTTCATGGGATTAGCAGGACACTACAAAAAATTTATAGCATGATTATCTAAAATTTCTCATCCCGTCACTTCTTTACAAAAGAAGGGGATTAAGTTTGAATGGACAACATAGTGTGAAAAGAATTTTAATTTGTTGAAAGAGTTACTTACCAATGCATCTATTTTGAAGATTGTTGACCCAAATGAGAATTTTTTGGTATGTACATATGCATGCAAAGAAGGACTTGGTGGATTCCTCACTCAGAATGGATGTGTCATTAGTTATGAGTCTATAAATCTTAGAGACATGAGAGGAATTATGACACATGATTTGGAGTTTGCTTCCATAGTTCACGCATTGAATATGAAGAGGCATTATTTGAGCAACCAACTTTAAATTTCAAGGAGACAAGATGGTTGGAATTTTTAAGTTAGTATGAATTTGACTTCAAGCATATCAAAGGAAAATAAAATTATTTTTTTGATGCACTCAATAGAAGAGTACATTTCATGCATGCTACAACCATTAGTATGCATAGTTCATATTTAAAGAATAGAATTTTATATGTTTATGTTACAAATTAGAATTACCTATAGGTAAAAGAAATATTACAACGAGAAAATGTATAGCATAAATTTAAAGAATACAAGATGAAGGAAGATGGAGTAATTATGCATAAAAAATAGAATTTATGTTCCCAGTTATGGAGAACTTAAGAATTTGGTATTAAAAGAAATGCATAGTGTTCCATATGTCATGCATCCTGGTTACCAGAAAATAATTGCAGTAATAAGAAGCCAATACTTTTGGACATGAATGAAGAAGGATGTTGTTGATTACATTGCCATATGTATGGAATGTCAGAGAATGAAAATTAAGAGTAGACACCCAGTAGGTTTGCTACAACCATTACCAATTCCAGAGAGGAAATAGGAAATGATAACCATTGATTTTATTACCAAATTTCCTGGGAAAGCAAGGCAACATGATTCAATAATGGTAGTGGTGGATAAATTGACAAAGGATGCTGATTGTTTTCCATTAAAGATGATTGATGTAGGAGCATGAGCTCAAAGAAAAAAATCATCATTGGATTTGAAGTCAAAGTCAAGTTTACCAAAGAGAGTTCGTTCTCTTATATATATATATATATATATATTTTTTTTTTTTTTCCTGTTTTAATTAAATTTAGAAATCAAATCAAATAATACAACAAGGATTTTGAATCCTTCTTTGTAATAGAGATAGAAGTTTTTTTTTTATTCTTAGGCTATATTGTAGGATCTAGGGTTGAATAAGGTGCTTGATCCAATTTTAGTGGATCTGAGAAACCAAATTTGTTTGTATTTAAGCCCATCGAGGCTATTGCATTCAATTGGGATCAATTGGGATTGGAATAAGGATGAAATTGAAAAATTTCTTATTGTCAAATAAAGATATTAAAAGGTTAGACCGAATTTATTCATCCCTAAAGTTCATTGTGTGTATATGATCAATTGATTTCTTCGTGAATCATATATAACTCTGCAAAATTTCCATCAAATTCGTTGAGAACTATACTGTAAGAGCGTTTTGAGATTTCAGTTTGAAATATATGTTTTGTTTCAATTAGAATTTATTTTTTTAGTACAGTAAACTCATGATAAATTATATGTTTGAAATCATGTGGTTTAGAATCGATTTAGGGCTAAGATCAATGATCATAATCCATTTCAGTGAGGGTATATGCACATGGGTTAACATCGAGACTTGTACACTGAATTCAAATCCAATATTGTTTTGTTTTAAGTTTGGGATCTGATCATGGATCGAATGACTTGTATTCATTGTGGAGGTTTATAAATCATGGCGGTGGACCTGAGCTTTGGTGGATCCACAATCTTATAAGATACATCTGTTATACATTTGAAATCTGACTATGGTTTGGAAATTTAATGTTACATTGTAATATTAAACCAATCTCAACCGTAGATCTATATATCTAGTGGTTCTTGTAGGTCTGAGGGTCGAACTAATAGTTATGTGGGAATTTTTAAAGGTTTTATTGATATCTAGCTGCCTTAAGTGGTATCACAGAAGGAAATCTTGATTCCTATAAGTGTATGAAAGGGAGAATTTATTTCTCACCTCTTCCATTGATAGAAGCAAGAGAAATTCAGGATTGTAGCAATTCTCAAAAGAATCTATTACATTCTGAAATGGAATTTTAGTTTCGAAGAGGACATGGCAGAGGAGGTCATAGAGGCAGACTAATTGCAAATGTAGAGGTGATTGAGGAAATGAGAACTCTGCGTGAAGAAGTTGAATCCATAAGAAATGTTGGGAGAAGAGATCCTGAAGTAGGGGATGTCAGTGAAGCTGAGCAAGAGGATAATACAGAAGAAGGAGAAGTGACATAAGATAATCTTGGACTCAAATTATTAAAATAAGTCATGGGAGCTAGTTCAAAGTCCATAACAGAGATAGTTTCATACAATGGAGGCTTAAATCCAGAAGAATTGGTTGATTGGATCAATTTGTTAGAAAAAAAAATTGATTATGATGAGGTTCCTGATGAAAAGAAGGTGAAATTTGAAGTCACAAAGATGAAGGGCCATGCTTTGTTATGGTGGGATGGTGCTCCAACAGAGAGAAAAAGGAATAACAAGCAGCCAATCAAAAGTTGAGATAGAATGGTTGCAAAGTTAAAAAATCTAAATTCTTACCTAAAGACTATCAGGTTGCCTTGTATAGACAGATGCAAAATCTAATACCGATATTTCTAATGGTTAGAGAGTATGTTGAAGAGTTTTACAAGGTGAATATTAGAGTTGGTTATATTGAGGATAGCATAGAGAAGGTAGCAAGGTATATGAATGGTCTCAGATTAGAAATACAAGATGAATTGAGTCTCTTATCACCAAATATAGTGGAGGAGGCATACCAATGTTCCTTAAAGGTGGAAGAGAAACTAAATAGAAGAAATAATTCAGTAGAAGGGAAAGGTCAAGATTATAGAGGTAAGGGACAACAAGTCAGGAATAATAAGTTTTCAACTCAGAAGGAAGAAGTCCATACATCAAATCAGAAAGAACAATCCTCAAGAGGAAGAGGAAGAGACTTCAGAGGAAGAATATATTTTCAAAGAGGCCGAGGAAGAGGAAAAGTATATGAGGTCAGATGTTATACATGTGGTAAGACATGTCATATGTCATTGGATTTCCCAGAGAATGTTGTAAGATAAGGAAATGTTCAGATTGCACAAGCTAAAAATGAACTAAGAATACTAGACAATAATGTTGAAGTTCCAAAGGTAGGATAAGCCTTATTGATGAGGAGAAATTTAATGAAATCAAACAAGGAAGTGCATGAACCAACACAAAGGAAAAATATGTTCATAAAAATGTGCAAATCAAAAGGTAAGTGTTGCAAATTGATTATTGATAATGACAGTACTGATACTTTGGTTTCTGTGGAAATGGTTGAGAAGTTAGGACTGCAAAAAGAGATACATCCTACACCATATAAATATTCTTGGATGCAAAAAGGGCATCAAGTATTGGTGAATGAACAATGCAGAGTTGATTTCTAGATTGGAAATTATAAGGATCATATTTTATGTGATGTCATTCTAATGGATGTTTGTCATGTGTTGTTGGGAAGACCATGGAAATATGACATAAATGTAGTGTGCAATGGCAGAGAGAATAATTTTACATTTGATAAGGAAGGAATAATTCATACTCTTATTCCTCTTAAGTATGAAAGAGAGGAAGAGAAGACAAGTCCAAAAGTATTTCTAGTAACAGAAAATGAATTTCTGAAGCATGTGCAAGATGAAGAGGTAGGTTTTGTTGTTGTTGGAAAACCTAGGATTGTTTTGACCAACAAAAGAATAGATGCCTTGCCTATTGAAGTTCATAAATTGTTAGAGGATCATGTGGATATTGTAGTTGATGATTTTCCTAATGGACTACCACCTGTTAGAAGTATTAGTCATCGTATAGATCTGATTCCTAAAGCTAGTTTTCCAAACAAAGAAACTTACATAGTGACTCCAATAGAAAATGAACAGATCAACAAACAAGTGAAAGAAATATTGAACAAGGGATTGGTCAGAGAAAGCTTGAGTCCATGTGTTGCACCTATAGTATTGAGTCTAAAGAAAGGAGGAGAGTGGGGAATGTGCATAGATTCTAGAGCCATAAATAAAATCACCATCATGTATTGTTTTCCTTTACCCAAAATAGATGATTTGATGGATTGTTTAAGTGGTTCCAAATATTTTTCAAAGATAGATTTAAAAAATGGATATCATCATATAAGAATGAGGGACGGTGATGAATGGAAAACAACCTTCAAGACAAACAATGGACTATATGAGTGGTTGGTTATGCCTTTTGGTTTAACTAATGCACCCAGTATTTTCATGAGACTTATGAATGAAGTACTTAAGGAATTCACATGGAAATTTGTCATTGTTTATTTAGATGATATTCTTGTTTTTAGTAAAACCAGAGAAGAACATGTTAGGAACATGAATTTGGTTCTGAAGAAACTACATCAAGATAAACTCTTAATAAACTTGAAGAAATGTTTATTTATGAAAATATAATTGGTTTATTTAGGATTTTTTATTTCACAAGAAGTATTAAATACAGATCTATAGAAAGTGAAAGCAACTAAAGAGTGTCCATATCCAAGAAACATATTTGAAGTTAGAATTTTTCATGGGTTGTCAAGTTTCTATAGGAAATTTATAAGAAAATTTAGTGGGATTTGTGCTCCAATCCTAGAAATTGTGAAGAAATAAAAACAACCATTTAGATGGACAAAGGCAACAAAAAAATGATTCAAACTGCTGAAGGAAAAGATTGTCGAGAGACCTATCTTATCTCTCCCATATTTCAACAAAATATTTACATTTATATGTGATGTCACTGCGATAGCAGTTGGGGGCGTTTTGAGTCAAGATGACAAACCAATTTCATATTTCAGTGAGAAACTGAATGAGGCAAAACATAAATACTCCACTTATGACAAATAATTTTATGTAGTGATCCAAGCATTGAAGAAATTGAGGCATTACCTTATGCCTAAAGAGTATGTTTTATATTCTAACAATCATGCTTTGAAGTTCATAACTAATCAAGATAAATTAAATCAGAAACATGCTAAATGGGTAGAATTCATGCAGAATTTTACTTTTGTATTAAAATATATTAGTGGAAGCTATAACAAGGTTGCAAATGCTTTGAGAAGAAGGTGTTTAGTTTTGTAGGAGTTCTAAGTGAGTTTCCTTAGATTAGAACATATCAAAGATATGTACCCTAAAGATGCAGATTTTAAGGAAGCATATGAAGCATGTCATAATCCTGTTTTGAGAGATACAAGTCCATGGATGGATTTCATGCTACAAGAAAGATTATTGTTCAAAGGAAGTAAATTGTTCATTCCAAGATGTTCAATGAGAGAGAATTTGTTGCAGGAAAATCACAGTGGAGGAATTGTTGGTCATTTTGGCAATGAAAAAACTTATGCTCAGTTGAGTAATTTTTATCATTGGCCATGAATGTGAGTTGATGTTCAGAAATTTGTGGGAAGATGCAAAGTTTGTCAGCATGCAAAAGGTATACACCAGAATATAGGCTTATATCAACCACTGCCAATTACAAAAAGACCTTGGAATGATGTAAGTATGGATTTTGTTTTGGGATTGCCAAGAAATTAGAGAGGCAATGATTCCATTTTTGTTGTGGTAGATAGATTTTCTAAAATGGCACATTTTATACCCTGTTATAAAGCTAGTGATGTAACTCATATTGCAACTATGTTTTTTAAATAAGTAGTAAGACTACATGGTCTTCATGTTAGTATTTTTTCAGACATAGATACTAAGTTTGTTGGACACTTATGGAGGACATTGTGGAAGAAATTGGGAACAAGTCTTGACTTTAGTTCAACTTACCATCCTCAAATAGATGGTCAAACTGAAGTTACAAACACGAGTTTGGTAATATATTGAGAAGTTTGGTAAGAGAACATCCTAATCAGTGGGATTTAGCTTTACCACAACTTGAATTTGATTATAATAACTCACCCAACAAAAGTATAGAGTTAAGTCCTTTTAAGATTGTATATGGAGTGAACCCAAGAGGAGTGTTTGAGCTCAGAGATTTGGGATATATGGAGAAGAGAAACACAAATGAAAAATATTTTTCTTTAGATATGCAAATGTTGCATGAAAAAGTTAAAGAAGAGTTGCATGAAAATAGTTTAAAGTACAAATAGAAAGAAAATTTGAAGAGAAGGGAAGTTATTTTTGAAGAAGGAGATTTAGTATTGGCACATTTGAGGAAAGAAATATTTCGTAGAGGCACATATAACAAATTTAGGGTTAAAAAGATTGGGCCTTGCAAGATTTTGAGAAAGTTTTCACCCAATTCTTATGATATTGAACTTCCAGAAAACATGGGAATCTCTCCCATATTTAATGTAGTAGATTTGTATTCTTATGTGGAACCTGAAGCAGAGAAGTCAACAAATGATTTGGACAAAGACATAGGACAACAAATTAAGTGGAAGAAACAAATTCCTATAGAGAAGAAGCCACAGATGGAAAGAATTCTAGATACCAGAGTGTTTAACAAGACAAGAGGACAAGAGTATTATCAGTACTTAGTGAAGTGGAAGGATCATCCACTAGAATATGCTACTTGGGTAACTGTTGCACTCATACAAAAAAGTGGCAGTACTATAGAAGAACTCATGAACAAGATTTCATGAATTTTTCTGACCCGAGGAGTCTGATGAAGGAGCATGAGCTCAAAGAACAAAATCATCATTATACTTGAAGTCAAAGTCAAGTTTACCAAAGAGAGTTGGTTCTCTTAATTATTTTTTCTGTTTTAATCAAATTTAGAAGTCAAATCAAATAATACAACAAGGATTTTGAATCCCTCTTTGTAAAAAAGATAGAAGTTGTTTTGATTCTTAGGCTAGATTGTAGGATCTAGGGTTGAATAAGGTGCTTGGTCCAATTTTAGTGGATCTGAAAAAATGAATTTGTTTGTATTTAAGCCCATCGAGGCTATTGCATTCAGTTGGGATCAGTTGGGATTGGAATAAGAACAAAATTGACAATTTTATAGATTGTCAAATAAAGAGATTAAAAGGTGAGATAGAATTTATTCATCCCCAAAGTTCATTGTGTGTATATGATCAATTGATTGCTTCGTGAATGATATATAACTCTGCAAAATTTCCATCAAATTCATTGAGAATGAGACTATAAGTGCATTCTAATATTTCAGTCTGAAATATAAGCTTTGTTTCAATTAGAATTTCTCTATTTAGTACAATAAACCTAGGAGAAATTATATGTTTGAAATCGGGTGGTTTAGAATCAATCTAGGGCTAAGATTGATGATCATAATCCATTTCGGCGAGGGTATATGCACGCGGGTTAACGTCAGGACTCGTACCCAGAATCCAAATCCAATATAGTTTTCTTTTAAGTTTGGGATCTGATCGTAGATCGAACGACCTGCATTCATTGTGAAGGTTTATAAAGCATGGTGGTGGACCCGACCTTTGGCGGATCCACAATATTATAAAATACATCTATTATACATTTGAAATCCGACTATGGTTTTGAAATTTAATGTTATGTTGTAATATTAAACCAATCTCAACCGTAGATCTGTAGATCTAATGGTTCCTGTAGGTCTAAGGGTCGAAATATTAGTTCTGTGGGAATTTTTGAAGGTTTTATTGATATCCAGCTGCATTAATGACTCATACAACAACTGATATTGCAGAAATGTATATGAGGAAAATTGCCAGGTTGCATGGGATACCTAAGGCAATTGTTTCATATATAGATACAAAGTTTACTTCAAAGTTTTGGAGGGGATTATTTAAAGGGTTTGGTACAAATATCAACTTTAGTATAACATACCATCCACAGTCATATGGGTAGATAGAGAAAGTCAACCAAGTGATTGAAGACATGTTGATAATGTATGTGATGGATAAGCCATCTAAGTGGGAAGATTACTTGCATTTGGTTGAGTTTTCCTACAATAATGGGTATCAAGATTCATTGAAGATGAGTGCATTTGAAGCTTTGTATGGTAGAAAATTCAATACTCCAGTGAGTTGGGAAAACCCAATAGATAGAGTGGTACTTGGGCCAGAATTGCTCAAGGATTTGGAAGACTACATGGTTAAAATTAATCAGAATTTGAAAGTAGCACAATATAGCTAGAAGAGTTATATGGATAAGAATAAGATAGCTAGATAACTTAAAGTGGGAGAGAAAGTACTTTTGAAAGTGAAGCCAAAGAAGATCACATTGAAGTTGGGCAGTTGTACAAATCTAGTAGCCTTATTATGTGGTCCAATTGAGATAATGGACATAATAGAGATAGTTTCATACATGCTTGCATTGCCTGCTTCCATGAATGTGCATAATGTATTGCATTTATCTTTGTTGAAAAATCATGTGCATGATCCTAACCATGTTATTGATTGGAATTTGATTCAGGAGGATTCGAAAGGAGACTTTCAGATCCATCTGATGTGCATATTGGATAGAATGGTCAAAGTGCTATGGAATTGATCCATAGGATTGGTAAAGGTTCAATGGACCTATTATGGTCCTGAAGATGCTACTTGGGAGCATGAGGATGCCATGTGGGAAGAGTACTTGTGACTTTTTGAAGACTTTTAAAATTTTATTTCTCTCTTTTGTATATGCACTGAGGATAGTGCTAAAATAAGGGGGAAGGGAATGTAATACCCTGGTTTTGAGTCTTCGGATTAATAATGTATTTTTCTATTCATTCAAGGTTGAAGTTCCTATAAAGTTGAAAGACCAAAGTGTCTATCAAGTTGAAAGACTGAAGTTCCTAGAAATGTAATACCTTGAATATATTAATAAAATGAATTGTTGGCTGCGGGACAGAAAAGGACATAGATAGGGGGCTATGATTCCATTGGAGAGGGGAATAAAGGGGATAAGTATTTTTACTTTAATTTATTGACCCATCTTGGAATTGGTGGGTAAAAGTGATTATGTGAGCTTCTTGGGGAAATCCATGTGGTGCTAGATTTCATGTAATTATATAAACCCTACTTTTGGGTTGTTTGGGGTTTACTCACTCATTTTGGTTGGTTCCTCATTCATTTTTATTCATTCCCCATTCATTCTTGGTCTTGGTTTGGGAATAGGAAATGAACTATGAAGGGGGAGAGCCATTTCTTGTTGGTTGTAGGTAATTGTTGATTATTTCTTTGGGTTGTGCAGGATGAAGGGGAAGAGAGATGGTAAAAAATGATTGTTGTGTGATTGGGAAAACTATGAGATCTTGATAGTTGGCTATGTGTTTTAGAGTCGGCCTAGGACCCATCCTTGTGGATACATAGCCCTGGCTCGGGGATGACCTGATGTTGAGAGATAAAAAAACAGTGTCTATGATGGGGTGGAACGTCTGACACATGCAACTAGTTGGTGAATTGTTTATTTAAAGATAAATGCTCTCTGTGTTTTCTTTTTATTTTATATTCCACTACGTATTAATTATCTATGAGATGTATTTAGTTATAATGTGCATGTTTGTTGTTAATGTTTTTCATGGCATGTTATTATTTTCTTTTATAGTTTATCATGATTCTTGATTATTGCATGTGCTTGTATCATCTTTCTTGAATTTAATAATTGGTATAATAAATTGGAAATCTATCAAGAACATGAATTCTTGAGGTACCCAGGTAATGGGTACATTACATGTGATGGATGGAGGATGATATTGATAAAGTGTCATAAATGGGGACATTTTTTATGAAGTATGGAAGGATGTGTTGTACCACCATTCTGCTAGGGAAAACCACTTGACCCATTGTGTCTATTTATCATATGCAAAGAAACAAAGATATCCTTCCAGACATTTATTTACAATCTCAGTTTTCCCATCAGAATGAGGATGGTAAGATGAGTTTTGATCCAATTGAGTACCCAAAAAAGAAAATAATACAGTCCAAAAAATTCCATTGAAAATTGGATCATTGTCAGTTACAATAATCTTTAGGACTCCATGTATATTTTGAAATATTTCCATGAATGTTGCGGCTACTATATTGGCTTTAAAAGGATGAGAAATAGAGAAAAAATGGGCATACTTTTTCAATTGATCCACTACTACCATGATGACAAGTTTTTCTTCGGATTTGGGTAAACCTATAACAAAATCCATTGAAACTTCTTCCCAACATTGAACTGTTATAGCTAATGGTTGTAGGAGACCTGGCATCTTGATTGTCTCTCCCTTATTTTTTTGGCAGACCACACATTCAGACGCAAACTTTTGAACATCAGTTTTAAGACCTTCTAAGAAAAAATCCTTCTTGATCATGTGGTACCTTTTAAAGAATCCTAAATGTCCTCCTATAGGAGAAGTGATATGTAAAATGACATGGATATTCCACTGGAATAGTTAGTCAAAACATATCTAATAAAATACTTAAAGTATTTACTATGAAGGTTATTTTTCCTTTAGATCTCCAGAATATTTAGTTACTAATTTTCTTCTTATGTGTGAAATAGATAAAATGCAAAAAACAAAGAAGAGTAAAATACAATCACACCATCCACAAATAAACACAACATATCACGTGGGAAACCCAAATGGAAGAAAACCCAACTATAAGGTAAGGTTGTTCTGCTCTCTTTTCTCTGGTATGGAAATGATGCAAACACAAAGAGTGAGGCACTCTCTATGGAGTTTGCTTTGACTTGTGTCTTGTATGGCTGCTACAAAATCTATCCTCCTCTATTATGCTCCATAGTAAGGTTTGGACCAAAAATAGTGTCGTTTGATGCCTCAAAATGGCTTCAGTAGATTTCAAATGTTTTTTTGGACCCAAGTTTCTAAATTTAGACCAGCCGCTGAAATGGCTGTGCAAGTTGATTCCTCTAATTTTTCCACCCAAAAATTATTGAGATAGATGAAACATAATATAATGATCAAATATGGATCATACCTCCCCATTTAGGGAGGATTTTGGTTCCTAAAATATTTACTGAATGAGGTGAGGAATTTTTTCCTCTACCTTCTCCCTGGAGTACCATGTTAACTTTCCTGGAAGTTGTCCTTTCGACCCAATATGCCAAAGGTCACGTTTCCCTTGTTTTGTAGTCCTAGACCTCTTTTTCAAAACTGTTTCCTCTACCAACTTTGTTTGAGCATATGAAACTAAGTCCTCTATGGAATGTAAGACCTTCTCCTCCTCCTAATCCAACATGGAAGTCTTATAGAGATTGAGATTCTCCACATTCACTACTGAGTAAATGTGCATGTATGGAGGTAGACCAAGTTTGTAGGCGTTATCTCCCACCTTTTCCAATACCTCAAAAGGACCATACTACAGATCCTTGATCTTCTTACCAAGACCCTGTATCCTTTCCTTATTCAGTTGTAACCATACTTTGTCTCCCACTCTAAATGTTCTCTTTGTTATGTGTTGGTAATTTCTAGCCTTGTACTTTTCCTATGGCTTCTTCAATGTCTCTTGTACTTGAAAATGGATCTGCCTAGTCTTCTCAACACATTTTTCTTATCTTAATCAATCTCTTGTGAGGTCGTCCCTCACTCCTCATTTTTTTTCATATGCATCATCTAAGGGTGAAGGTGGAAAATAGCCAAAACAAGTTTCAAATGTGACTTACCAATAGAAGTGTGGACTGCTATGTTATTAGAGTAATGTATATAGATCATATTTTCATCCCGGGTATTTATATGCTTTTGATTGTAACCCCTCAAAAGTTGTGCCAAAGTCTTATTGATTACTTCTATCTACCCATTTGTCTGTGGATGGAATGCTGTAAAACTCTTCAAATTAGTGTCCATCTTCTCCCATAATTTAGTCCAAAATGCACTGAGAAATCTAGTATCCCTATGTGAAATGGTTCTCCTTGGTATCCCAAAGTGTACCTAGACCTGTTTAGAGAACTTATTTTTTTCTTATTCTCTATTGATGGCCTTTTTACAAGGAAAGATAATGCACATTTTCTTGAGCCTATCAACTACCACAAATAGATAGTCATGTCCCTTCCTAGTTGTTGGTAAACCTCCCACAAAATCCATCGAAATTATTTCTCAAAGTCGATTGGGTACAAGTAAGGGATAGTATAGACCTTTCTTATTGTTGTTGAGTTTGCTACTGCAACAAAGTGTACATCCTCTAATGTACCATGCTACATCTTGTTTCATTATGGGCCAATACACATACCCATGTAAGTTGGCAACTGTCTTCCCAACACCAAAATGTTTTGAAACCTTGGAGGTGTGAGCCTCTTTGATAAGTCGCAATAATTCACCTTTAGAAACACAGATCTTGTCGAGCTTGTAGAGTAAACCATTATGGAAACGATAGTCAAAATTTATGTTACCTTATTCTATATGAATTTATCCTTGTAGCTATTGAAACACCTCCTTGAAGTCCTTGTCTTATATGTATTCTTCCTTTTATGCATCATGGGTAAAAGGCTACATGTGCATCAGAGTTCCCAAAGCTATAATATTGGATGTGGGTGGTCGTGAAAGCATGTCTACTAACTTGTGTTTCCTTACCTTCTTATACTTGATGACTGGATAAAAATTTTGTAAAATCCCCATCCACTTTTATTGCCTAGTTTGTTGTAGCTTACTCTGGGCCTACAAATATTGTAGTGGTTGGTGATCTATGTGGATGATGGAATCCTTTCCCATTAGATAGTGCTTCCACTTTTTGACATATTGTACCGAGGCATAGAGCTCCTTGTGGTAGGTAGGGTAGCTGAGAAACACCCCATGAAATATTTTAGAATGATAGCATACCATCCTTCCTCCTTGTGTCAAAATTTCTCCCATGGAATACCCACTTGCATCTATATTCACTTTGAATGGATTATGCAAGTTTGGTAGCATGAGCATTAATGCTTGACTGATATTTGTTTTTAGCTCATCAAAGGCATTCTACTAATTCTTCACCCACTGGAAACTCTTACCACGGGTTGTTATGGCATGGAGTGGTGCACCTACCACTGAAATGGAAGCTATGAAATTTTGAAAGTATTATGCCAAACCAACAAAACTCCTAACTTCATTGAAATTTGTAGGAACTTCCCATTTCATGATGGCCTCCATCTTTGTTGGATATATCTTTATCTCCCCTCCATTGATCACATACCCCAAATACACTAAACACTGCGAAGAAAAATTTCATTTCTTGAGATTGGATAATAGCTGGTGATTTTTCAAAGTCTCTAACACATGCATAAGATGTGATATGTGCTCCTCCCAAGTAGAACTATAAACCAATATATCATCCAAATAGAAAATTACAAATGAGTCTAGAAAAGGGAATAAAAAAACATTCATTAGTCTCATAAATGTAGTGGTTGCATTGCATAAACTGAATGGCATAACCAACCACTCATACAAAACTTTTCTTTTCTTGAAGGTATCCTTCCAGGTATCTTCTTTGACTTGTACCTGGTGGTATATTGATTTCAAATCTAGCTTAGCGAAGTACTTGTCTTGCTCCAACTACTCCAACAAATCATCGATCCATGGTAGAGGGTATCGATTATTCAGTGTAATATTGTTCAATTCCCTATAATCGATACACATTCTCCAAGTCCCATCCTTCTTGGGAACAATTATGATGGGTGACCCAGAAGGTGAGGTACTTGGTCAAATCACACCTTGATCCAAAAACTCTTGCAACTGCTTCTTTAATTCATTCACTTCTAGAACATACTATCTATACAACCCAATATTTGACAATGGGGAGTCTGGAAATAACTGTATTTCATGCTCCACATCCCTCTTGGATGGTACCCCTTTAAGCCCCTTTAACACTCCTTTGTATTCCTGTAGAAAATCCTCTAACTAATGTTTATTTTCTTTAGTACACCCCACCAAGGATTCCTTCACTCTCATTGACTCATCATCAAAATGATTTTCTCTTAAGAAAAGAAAAAAACATTTCTTACTATAACTAATCAACTTATTGGCTTGGTTGGCACTTACTAGTGAGATCTTTGACTTGCCTTTATGTGCGTTGATGATGTAGGACTTCCCATCCTTGATCTGTTCGTATTGATTGGCTCTCCACATGAAGATTTTATCCTGCATATACATGTAAGGGATTCCAAACACTACTCCACATACATCAAGGGGTACTACATCCAATTCCAATTCATCAATAAAATCAACACTTACAACAAATTTAAGCTTACATTGTTTCATTACCTTTATCTCTGCATCCTTGTTTACCCAACCCAATGGATAGGGACCAGGATGATTTTGAATCTCCAATCCAATCTTGCTGACCAGATCCACTGGTATGAGATTAGACTTTGAACCAAAATTGAATAGAGAATTTATATTAGTCTCCTTGACCTAAATCTTGATGTGGAAGAGCTTGGTCATCTCCTTCTCTTCCTAATGATGAAAGCTACTCAAATTCACCTCCTTCTACATATATGTGTAGACAATATTGTCACCCACATCTGAGCTACTTTCAACCTGATTTCTTGAATATGTGGCTAGAAGGTTCTTTTTATTTCTTTCCTTCTTGCAATTCTTCAGGTTCAACTTTGGATGTAGTTTCCAACATTTTTCCTTGGTGTGGCCATCAATATTGCAATGATTGCAATAGTTGTTGGGATATTTTCACTAATTTATAGTGGTTGTTGTCTTCTTATGTTTTCCCCCTTTCCACTTCTTCTTCCCCTCCTTGGAATCTTCCTAGTGCTCTATCTACTTCGAACCACTTGGTTTCCCCTTCTTTTGGCCTATGTTCTCTAGGTATTATTCTCGTACACACACCTCATATATTGTCCTTGTCTTGAAGAGAATCACCTGATTTTGTATATTACTATGTAAACCTCGTAGATACTTGAGGAGTACATCTAGGTACTTGGGAGAGATACCCAACATGATGGCCATATTTATGAACCCAGTGGTGTACTCATGTACACTCTACCCTTGCCTCTTCTTGAAGTAGTGACATCAGATCCATTGGTCCTCTACATACCCGATAATGTATAATTGGGACTTGATGAGGTTTTTGAAGTCCTCCCACCTAATTACTAGAAGATCACCCTCTGGCCTAAGTGTTTTTGTATGGATTTCCCACTAGGTTAAAGCATGGCCCTCTAACTTCAATCTAGAAAACGAAACATTTTTCTCTTCATCTATATGGTGAACACTAAACTAAAATTCTAGTTGTTGCAACCAATGATTCAGTTTTAATGCATCGATCTCACTTTAGTATGGATTTATGCCCACTTTCACTTCCATCTTGAATAGGGACCATGAAGGGTTCATGACACTCAAACTTGGTTGTTCTTTCTTAGATTCTTTCTGTGACTCCTTTCCCGAGTCTTCATGATCTTTTGATTTTCGCTCCGATCTATTCTCTTAGTTAGAGCCTCCCTCATATCCAAATGGTTCAAGATTTATTTCTAGAGCTACGATGATAAGGTTCATATTGCGACTAGTGTCATCAAATTTCTCTTACAACCTCTTAAATATCTCTTCTGCTAGATCTCAAGGGTTATTATGAACAAACTCGTCCACCATGGCTAGGGTTTCTTCAAATTCTCTTTAATCCAATTCCTAGATCCCGCAACTTCCCAAAAATACCAAAAAGAAAACATGCTCTAATACCACTATTATCTTTAAACTATCATGGATATTCCATTGGAAGCATTCATCACAATAGATCTAATAAAATACTGAAAATCTTTACTATTAAGGTTATTTTTCCTTTAGATCTCCAGAATATTTAGTTACTAGTTTTCTCCTTGTGCATGAAATAGATAAAATGAGGAAAATAGATAACAGTAAAATGAAATCACACCATCTACAAATAAACAAAATATATGACCTAGGAAACCCAAATGGGGAAAACCCAGCTAGAAGGTGAGGTTGATCTTCTCTCTTTTCTCTAGTATAGAAATGATGAAAATACAAAAAGTGAGGAACTCTCTATAGAATTTCCTTTGAACTATGGCATGGATGGTTTCTAAAAAATATATCCTCCTCTATTATGCTCACATAATCCCACTCTCATATGTTTTTCTCATCTATGGAACAAGATACAATGAAAAATAATGGAACCCCTTCTCCTCCTAGTGGTCTGGTATTTAACATGGATCGATAGCCATCTAGGGGTAGGGTTTTGAATTCCTCAACCTTCAATTGTGATAAGGTTTTGTACCTTCTAGAATGTTATTATAAAATACACTACGTGGTTATCCCAGCATGTCTAAGTAATGGAGGTTAGTGTGGCATCCACTCGCACCATGGTGATCAATATGGTAGGTCAGCTTGTGGGAGGCATAACTTTCTCATACGATCTTCGATTGACGAACGATCTACACTGTTGGAAAGGTATCGATGTGTATAATTTAGAAAATTCCTTCATAGTAAGGTTTGGACCAAAATACATTTAATTTAATTCCTCAAAATGGATCTAGAAGGTTTCAGATAGTTTTTTGGTCCCAAATTTCCAAATTTGGACCAGTCGTCGAAATGTCCCTGCAAGCTAATTGCTCTAATTTTTCCACACAAAAAGTACTGAGATAGATGAAAAATAATATAATGATCCAATATGGATCAAGGAGTGTGAAATTATAGTAGGACCTTCTGTTTGAGTTGGGAATTCTTACATAAATATAGGTGATCTGTAACAGCCCTCCGGGCTAAGAAAATCTACTCAGTCAACTGGTGAAA
>JASDQU010242286.1:137731-164463 GCA_032191745.1 Picea mariana
CTGTGCCTTTAAACAGCCCGAGACTCTTGATACGGCACCGGATCCCTTCCCGGATTACACACAGACAAAAACACTAAGCTACAAGGGAAGACCATATCTCGCCCGACCCAAACATGCTACGCAACACAATACCACCCAGTACCACAAATCAGGGACAAGCAGTAAGCACTAGCGCTTGCACTTAACCTCACCATTGGCATTCCGTTTAACATCAGTAGCATGACAATCCAACGTCATCTTCAACATCTCAATTAAGCCAATAATAACATTGCGACCTAATCAATAGTAATATTAAACATCGTCTCTAGCATTCAGTTAACATAATTAAACTCGCAACCTATGCATCCTTATTAACATTGCAATTGGAACATTTACTTCAACATTCGATTCAATCCACATTAATCATTTCAAATAATAAAATTTATGTTACCATTGAACGATTAACTTTAACCGTTCATCACTAATATGAATATGGCAAGTAAACCCCTACTTAGCCTGGCACTTCAACTAGTATCAACTGTCCATTAACAATAGCAATATCACAACTACACCATGAGTAACAATTACTAATCATTGCATTTCTATCAACATGAAATCTCCATTAATAATATTCTATGGCAATCAAACTATTACTCCTCCTGCCATTGCCAACATTAATATTCAATTTATGATATCCCCAAGGCATTTAATCTATTACTCATTAACATTGCAACTTAACGACAACAATATTATTGCAAAATAAACCTGAATTCCCATTGTAATTACACAATTATTAATAATGTAGTTAAGTAAAGGCAAACAATATTGATATTTATCGCATCTAATCCTTGCAATTTAACAAACAATAAATATGCAAAATAACCTGAATTACCATTGCAATTACACAATTATTAATAATGCAGTTAAGCAAGGGCAACAATACTGATATTCAACGCATCTAATCCTGACAATTTAATAAACAATAAATATGCAAAATAAACCTGAATTACCATTGTAATTACACAATTATTGATAATGCAGTTAAGAAAAGGCAAACAATATTGATATTCAACACATCTAATCCTTGCAATTAAACCAATCATTATCATCGCAGCTCTACCAACATTTGCATTCAATTAATGATAGTACTATTTCATTAAACTAATTCTCCACATTGTAATTCTACCACAATGACATTCACGTTGTAATATCACTAACATTTAATCTAATACTCATCAATGCCATATAATGAGCATTATCATTGTCATTAAGCAAACATTGCGGCTTTAACCCATTAAACAATATTGACCTATATGCATAAAACGAATAACCCTAAAACGATTAATCAATGAATGCCTATTATGAATATGGCCAGCAACCGGTATAACATTAATATGTGTGAACCCATATTATATGTAAAGGCCATTATTTATATCGCACCTGACCATCTCGAGATATCATTTACACAGCATTGCAATTGCATTCGAATTAAAGGGGTTCATGCCTCAATTATTCGAATAAAGGAGGAAACTAGGGTTAATGACTACAAGGGAATTTATAACGATCAATCCAAGTAAAAAGGGAGGGGGGCGGGTCTGCTTTTTATAAAAACAATTCGCAATAATTTCCGGCCATATTGACCTCGCTCAAAAGAAATTATTAATTAAACCTAAGGCTATCATTGAACAACAATACGGAAGGATCAATTAAAATCTGGTAGAGATATCACGTTATGGCATAAGGAAGATGGCAGGTAGTCAAGGAAGGCGGCACAACAATTATTAAGGCAATTAATGCAATTATTAATGCAAACAATTAATGGAAGACGACAAACAATTATTAATGGACAACAATAATGGAAGACGGCCAAACAATTATTAATGTAAATAGTAATTAAGAGCCAGTATTCCAGTAACCCAATTGACAATGAGTGCAACGCCACTAATCGAATAACCTCCTTAACAAAATTTTAATTGCCAGCATTAATAAACCGAATTGACATTACCTATAGATGCAGCTATTAGCAACAAATTTACATTAAATAACAGTCCAGCATTCAATTAACCTAACTGACAATAATTAAAATACCCTATTCAGATAATATCTTTGACGCCAACTAAAAGCCAATATTAACACCAGCCCCATTACCGCCACATCTCCCTAAGCAATACCAAGGCTGGGAATTATACTGCCTTTATATAAATTTGCCCAATAATTAAAAACGACCACACTCTGCCACGTTTACCCTAACAACGTTATCACGGCAAGTTAGATGGCGGTTTAGATTACAGGTTAGGTTTAAAAAAAAAAAAAGGAAAGTCACTGTCACGTCTTGGGAAGAGGGATCTGAACCCTTCAGAGATATCGATTGCACCAGAGACAGAGCCTAAGGCATCAGTTTGCGCGCCCTCTATCTTGGAGTCCATAATTACAAAATATTATAATATCATTTCTGAATAGCAAAATTCATTCCGGGAATAAAACAACGTGCCAATTTCGTTTTCTGAAGGGTAGGAGCATCGAAGGGAAATCGTTTATCTGATTGACTAATATTTAGTTTTTTTAACATTAATCAACAAAGACACGTTGTTTCACAACATCCTATTAGACTTACCTAAGGTTTCTTTTACTAATATCTAAATGACAAACGCTGCCAGGTAATAAATTTTACTGCACAAAAATGGTGAGAACGTGGACCAGCGAGATGTTGCTGCCTAGAAATTCGAGGATTCAAGTCGCTGAAGACGCAGGCATGTAATATACGACAGGGAATAAAATATGCCCTCGGTAAGAGAGAAGGCCCGGTGAATTGGCCCATAGTTTATCTAAGTCGCCCACTATTCAAAAAAGGAACCCACTGTGTCTGCCCATTGTACATATATATACACGTCCATCATTTTAAAGAAAAGGCACCTGTAAACTGCCCACTGGATATATACATGATGCCTAGCATTTTAAAGAAAGGAACCCTTGTAATATATTCACCCAGGGTATATAATTAAAACCCCACTGGGAAGAGAAACATGCCCACGGTACAACGATAACTCACTGGAAGGAGGAAGACACCCGAACATCTATACTCCCAACGTAAAAAGTAAACCCTGCTCATTTTCTGGAAGGCATAGCTTTCGTTCCAATAAGAAACCAAACGTTCCAGAGCTTCGAAGGGAACCTAACATTTAATAAAATTGATGCTCCAAGTAAAAATTTAAATAAAAGTAAAGAGAAGCCCTACTGAGGGCGATGTGCTCAAGTAAAAGCAATCGTAACCCACTGGAATAGCCACCATGGGTAAGTGAAGATCAACCAGAGAAGAATGAAACCTACAGAGGTAAAATAAAAAGCCAAATAAATATAAACTCAGAGGTAACCAAAAATAAAAAAATTTCACCAGTTGATTGAGTAGATTTTCTTAGCCCGGAGGGCTGTTACAACCAGAGAGGTTAAGGGAGAGGGGTGGAAAACAACCCTACCACAGCCTACTAGCACTCTCACCATGGCTCGAACTATAGGTTAATGATTACCTAGTTTGAGAGGACCCACGATGTCATGAGGGTAGACTGCGACAGTCGCTCGCGATGATTCTAAGGGGAATGCAATAAGGCGGGGGCCTTATTACTTAGAATCCCTTAGTCTCCCACAAATTCACCTGGTAGAGTGTTGACTTCAGGGGTTATTGATGTCTATACCAATCAGTCAAGAGGAGAGTGGCACCCTTGGAGCACATGGTGCATCCTGAAGGGCACATTGCGCAAAAGAAACACAAGAGGTGAGTGGCACCCTTGGAGCATGTGGTGCGTTCTGAAGGGCACGTCGCACAAAAGAAACACTAGAGGTGAGTGGCACCCTTAGAGCACGTACTGCATCCTGAAGGGCATGTCGCATTGTTGATGTTCAAGGAACGAACCTAGATGGGCTAAGACTAATATCGCATTAAGAAATTAAAAAAAAAAAACAACTTCCCTAACTAAAATGTCGCCTAGTTCAGAATCTAAGTCCTAAGTCTAAAACTTCGCTAGGGGTAAAATTTTGTCTACCCTTAAGAAAAATACCTTATAAAAATAAAATAATAAATTTTAAACAAAAAACCACTTAAGTAATAGTTTTGGACTTCAAAATTTTTTGGGTAAAATGAAGAGAGTAAGAACTTAATTAAAATCTGTGGATATCAAAGGTAAAGAAGAAATAAATTAATTAACTTGTGAAAGTGTAAAAATATATTAAATTAATAATAAAAGGAAAAGCGTAAATAGTGCAACTGCCATTTTGGCTCTAATAAAAAGGGGAAAGAAGAGAATAAGAAAAATTTGGAAACTAAGGAATGGGGGAAACATAATAAGGGAAAGAGGGGAACTTATGGTAAAAAGTGAGGTCAATATCGTAAAGAATATGCAATTAAGAACCTTCTAATTTGAACTAAATTAGCAAATTCATTTTAGGAAAGTATTTAAACCTGTAAGGGAATCTAGGAACACCTAGGAGTAAATTTAGGAGCAACTCTAGGTGGGTGAGGGAAATGAGACCATTATTAATTTAAAGAAAATAATTATTGGAGGAAAGTGGGGGATGGATGACACTTGTGCGAAGGAGAATTTATGGAAGATTTTTATTAAAATTTAAAATTTATTGAAAAAAAAAGAAAAAGTTGGGAAGTTCTAAAATTCTATAAAAGAGAGAGAAGAGAAGGAAGAAGGGGATCGGTTGTTAGCATAACGTTACACTGTTGGATTTGTGACTTGACTGATTACTTGTGGGGAGTTGGGATTTCCCAGCTCGGATAGGAGTGGTAGCTCGGCTTTGCGAGGCGAGTTGGGAGTTAGACGTACCATCTGGATAGTGTGTGGCCCCTTTGCAGCTCGGGGGGCTAAGGGGGAAGTGGAGTAGCCCTAGCATTGGTTGGTAGGTACCAGTGAGGTCTCGGAAGTCGACGAGCGGGAGAGGCATGGAGCTCAAGTGTGGGATGGAGTCTTTGGGTTATTCGCCATCGATCACAGGTACGCAAGTGCATTTGTTTGTTTAAGAATAAAAGGAAAATTGTTTAAAGTTGTATATGAATCCTTATGATGATGATTGATGTGTTGAATTTTGGAACATCCTGTTTCCTTATTATTGTTTTCTGTGCCTAGACTGTTATAATGCCGCAATCCTTTCGATGAGTTATCCTTGGCTCTGGCATTCTCTTACTATTGGCTGCAATTTCTTATTGGTGCTCTTTAGGTGTTTATAACTGACTGTGGGCATTTATATCTGACTCTGGGAGTTTTTAAATATGGATATGGGCATTTGTAATAATGTGGGCGTTTATATATTACTGTGGGCATTTTGTATTCCTATAGGCATTTATAAATTATGGTGGGTGTTTTTATATATGACTGCGGGCGTTTTGTTTTAATGTGGGCATTTATATATGACTGTGGGCGTTTATATCTGACTGGGGGAGTTTTTAAATATGGCTATGGGTGTTTTGTTTTAATGTGGGCATTTATATCTGACTGGGGGCATTTTTAAATTTGAATTCGTTCTGGCAATGGGTGTATGAGCATTTTCGTTTTCTAAAATTTAGTTATGAGAATTCATTACGGTAATAGGTGTACTGGCATTTTCATTTTTGGTAAAACTAGTTCAGAGAATTCGTTCTGCAATGGGTGTATTGGCATTTTCGTTTTGTAAAATTAGTTCTGAGAATTCGTTTTGGCAATGAGTGTATTGGCATTCCGTTTTTGTAGAATTAGTTCTGAGAATTCGTTCTGGCAATGAGTGTATTGGCATTCCATTTTTGTAAAATTTAGTTCTGAGAATTCGTTCTGGCAATGAGTGTATTGGCATTTTCGTTTTGTAAAATTTGTTCTGAGAATTCGTTTTGGCAATAAGTGTATTGGCATTTGCATTTTTGTAAAATTTAGTTCTGAGAATTCGTTCTGGCAATGAGTGTATTGGCATTTTCGTTTTGTAAAATTTGTTTTGAAAATTTGTTCTAATAATGAGTGTATTGGCATTCCGTTTTTGAAAAATTTAGTTATGAGAATTCGTTCTGGCAATGTGTATTGGAATTTTCGTTTGTAAAATTTGTTCTGAGAATTCGTTCTGGCAATGAGTGTATTGGCATTTCCGTTTTGTAAAATTTAGTTCTAAGAATGCATTATGGCAATGAGTGTATTGGCATTTCTGTTTTTGTAAAATTAGTTCAGAGAATTTGTTCTGCAATGGGCGTCGGGCATTTTCGTTTTGTATAGTTACGTAAATTCATCTCTGGCAACCTCCATCCCTTGCAAATGAAGTTCTCCCTCCTTGAACTGTCATTGATTTCTAGATTGTCTCATAACATATGCATAACGTTTTATCTAATTTCTGGATTGTCTCTTAATTATAGACACAACGTTTCATCCTTATTTTCTGGATTGTTTCTAATTGTATGCACTAGTTTACCCGCAAGGATTTTAAATAACTTTTACTTAACAACAATCCCATCCTTATGGCGACACCATTTTCTTTTGATTATGCATTAACAACGTTTCAACTCCTTCATATAGGGTAAATTCCTAGCTTTATATTTTGGTTTACAGTGACAACTATAGTTTGTTAATCTTACTGCTCCCTTTTACCTTTATCCCTTTTGGATATTTACAGGTGTAGTAAAACTTTTATCCCTTGCCTCAGCCCTCAATTATTTATTAATTCCAAAGATAGGCCAATAAGATATCCACTGTCGCGTATGTTTTCACCCTTTTTCTCTATAAATTTTATTTGGATAGATCTTAATATTGTTATTCCACTGTTATCTTTTGTTTTAACTTTTAATTTATTCTAGCATGTTATATGGGGCATCGAAAATGCACATGATCTATCAAGTGTAAAGTTTCATTATTATTGGATGAAGGGTATGAATATTGTAGAACCTTTTTAGATATATTTTCATGATTATGAAATGGTTTAAGATTTTAAAAATGATTATTATAATTAGATTGATGAAGTGTTTCCTTTAATAATAATAATAATAATAACAATTATTAATATCATTGTTACTATTATCCTTACCAGTGGGATGAGGGATTTGTGTGTAAAGGTTGTTAAGATATACATGATTTAATTCCTCGGACATTGTTGTATATATTCCCCATGATTATTGGTTAGTGATTTAAATTAGAATTTTTATAACAACAATAACATTTTAAGATAAATTGATTTAGATGGAACTATGATGACTCTTGAAAGATTAAAATTCACAAAGGAAATTGTTTCAAGGTGGATTTAGATTGTACCGTATGATGTTATGCACTTTAGACATGCATTGTAGAGCTTGTAGTGGAGGTTGGAATAAGCTGTGTTAATTTCCTTACTGGCTTTATTAATTATCATTATCTTGCAATGTGATTGTTATTCTTGAAAAGTTATTGTAACTTAAAATGAAATGGTGCTGTCATTTTATGGCAATGATATTGAGTTTTATTGTTATGGATAACACATAAGATGTAAGGTGATTGCTATTTTTGCAAAGTTAATGTGATATAAATGTAATGTGTTTATTATTTCATGGCAACATTGTTGTAACTTTTATTTTTATTGATAAACATATATGGTGGAATGTCCTTGAATTAGTACAATAAATTATTCTGAGTTAGTAAATGAGGGTTGTTGTTTATTTAAATAATATTGTACTTGGTTGGAAAACATTTCGTGTGCTTGGTCTGCTTGTGTCGGGCAGGATGTAGAGACCTCCATGTTCCTCAGAACAGTCGCCGTCTCTAAGACCTTAAATGGTTAAAATTGATGGGAACCTGGGCTTCAGCATTGCTTATGTGTCTTGGAGGTCCTAACCATTACACGGTAGGATGGGCGGGTAATCAGTCTTACTTATTATCGATTGATCGTCGTTAAATGCATGCAGTTACTTATTATGCGTCTTATGTCGTCTTGTTGTGTTCATCGTGGTTTGCATCTTGTTTGTCGTCGGGTGGCGACGCAGAGTCAAATGTGTTTGTTTCCCTTGTACACGTGTGCACAAACTTTTAAAAGAAAAAAAAAAAATTGCACTTGTTATATGAGGTTTGTCATCATAACAAGGAGGAACATTACATATGGTATTAGAGCGGGTTCGTCCCGCGACTTGGGATCGCTACGGCTTTCGTTGACATGATTTGATCATACTGTTGGTAATCAAGTTGATTGTGTGCGTGTAGGTAATCATGGTTAAAGGGCACCACGAAGGCAGATGACGGGGTGCTAGGGGGGGAGGCGCGACACCCCCAGTAGCATCCATGCTGGAGGGGTCTAACCCCTAGGGAGATGAGCAGGTTCTCAGACAGGAGCAAATAACAGTTGGCGATGTAGTTGGGATGATGAGATCCTTTTAGCGCATATCCGATGCACTGATCAGACGTATCGACAGAGATGAGGATAGGGCACCAGCACTGTCTAAGGTTTCACCGTGCACACTGGACGTTACTGGTAGCATTCAGCGTGAACTTGAGAAGGTCAAATCTCTCGAGTTCCTTGGTGCCCTAGACAGCACAGCTGCCTAGGCATGGTTGGAGAACATGGCGATGTGCTTCCCACTTCGCGATTATACCTCCAACATGAAGGCCTGCATGGCAGTCTTTCAACTAAAGGGGAGTGCTCTTCTATGGTGGAAGATGCTCCTAGCGCAGATGAACATGGCTGTCAAAGACATGTCATGGAAACTGTTCGAGAAACGGTTTTGAGAGAGGTACCTTTCAGAGGAATTCATTGAGCATCAACTCAATGAGTTCAATGCCTTACGACAGGAAGGTCGTACGGTGACTGAGTACGAGGAACATTTTATGGAACTGCTCTGGTATGCTCTGTATCTTAACATGGAGAAACTTAAGGTCAACAGGTTCATGTTTGGCCTTAACGACAACTTGCATGCAAAGGTTAGGATTTTGATGCCCCAAACCTTTCACGATGTTGTCCAGAAGTCCCTCATAGCAAGGGAGGAGCTTATTAGTGGGGGTCAGACCAGGACTCTAGCGAGACCAGCAAGGAAGGTTTCATCTGGAACATGGCAACACCAGACACCAGTGAGACATACATTGGGATATCATGGCTTTCAGATGGGATCCACTTTCACCACACCCCAACGACCACCGCCTCAACAGTGGACACTTTATTGGGGACCACAACATCAGCAATAGCAACAGTTTAGGCTTGTTTAGTAGAATAGACCAAGGTTCCAGGCCAGGGGTTGTCATCTTCTACTTCGAGTACCAGGACTACTGGGCCAAAGAAGGGGTGTTAGACGTGTGGGAAGCCACACTACCAGGGCGACTATCCTATGGAGAGGACTAGAGAGTCTGGATCGACTGGACCCACTACCATGGGAGATATGGGCAAGGCCCATCGGATTCATGCAGTGAATAACCTCCAGGAAGAGCATTAGTCGACTGTGCTCGAGACGACAAGTACCGTCGCTGACTAGACCCTTAGTGTTTTGATAGATCCCGATGCTACCGAGAGTTTCATTTTTGGTGCAGTGCTAAAAAATATTAAGGTAAAGGCAGTTGAACAAGATGATTTTAGCTATGTGGAGATGGAATAGGGAGCCAAACAGAAGGTTGGAGGAAAGGTTATGAGCTGTTCCATTAACCCGGGAGAGTTTTTCATGAGGGCCAACTTGTACGTCATTATCTTAGGATCTTATGATGTCGTAATTGGTATGGATTGGTTGGAATCGGATGAGGTGATATTCAACTGTAAGATGAAATGTTTGAGCTTGGTCAATGATGAGGGACAAATATGTGTGATTGTAGGACGGAACCAGGGAGTTTTCCCGAGGTTCATCTCTTCCTTACATTTACGGAAGAGTATGCGCAAGGGGTGCAAGCTTTATGCGATCCTTGCGTTAAATGAAAAGGGAGTAGCAGAAGGTCTTGAGAACCGTCCGGTGGTGAGAGAGTTTGAGGACATGTTTCCAGAGGAGTTACCTGGGATGTCGCCTGAGAGAGAATTGGGGTTTACCATAGACCTAAAACCGGGGACTGAACCGATAGCAAGAACGCCTTATCGGATGTCAACCCTGGAGTTACAAGAGTTGAAAATGCAACTGAAGGAGTTGCTGGACCTGGGAATGATACATCCTAGTGTGTCACCCTGGGGTGCACCTGTTATTTTCATATGAAAGAAGGATGGATCATGGAGGCTTTGCATTGATTACCGTCAACTGAACAAGGCTACGATCAAGAATCAGTATCCCTTGTCGAGAATTGATGATATTTTCGATCAAATAATGGTGCGACAATGTTCTCCAAGATCGATTTGCGATCATGATATCACCAGTTACGGATCAAGGATGATGATGTCCCTAAGACTGCCTTTAAGATGAGGTTTGGACATTACGAGTTTACTGTTTTACCATTTGGACTGACAAATGCCATAGGATTATTTATGAGTTTAATGAACGGGGTGTTCCATGAGTACTTGGACAAGTTCGTCCAAGTGTTCATAGATGATATTTGATTTACTATCGTACGACGGAGGAGCATGATGATCACTTGCGCTTGGTACTACAGTGTCTACGAGAGCACAAATTGTATGGGAAGTTGTTCAAATGCTCTTTTTATCAATCAAGGATTCACTACTTAGGGCATATCATCTCCAGCGATGGTATCATCGTGGATCTAGCCAAGGTCGAGGCTATTATGGAATGGCCTGTGCTGACGAATGTCACGGAAGTGTGTATCTTTATGGGTTTAGCAGGATACTATTGACAATTTATCAAGGGATTTTCGAAGATAGCAAATCTTATCACGGAATTGCAGAACAAAAACAAGAAGTTTGTTTAGACTGAGAAATGCACGGAAGCATTTCGAAGGCTTAAGGAGTTGTTGATGATAGCACCGATACTAAATGTCCCTGACATGGACACAGACTTCTTGGTATGAACAGACGCATCCAAGGAAGGTTTAGGCAGAGTCTTGATACAAGACAGATGAGTGATTGCTTACATTTTGAGGAAACTAAGAAGGCATGCAGAGAACTACGCGACACACAATTTGGAGTTATTAGCCATCGTATATGCCTTGAAGGTTTGGAGACACTACCTTGTTGGAAAAAAATTTGAGTTAAATACTGACCATTGTGGACTACAATGCATTTTTACGCAAAGTGACCTGAACGTGCAACAACGACATTGGTTGAAATTACTTAGCGAGTATGACTTTGAGATTACTTACATAAAGGGAACAGTGAACTAAGTGGCAGATGATTTGAGTTGGAGGCCATGCATATTTTCGGTGTTGCCTCTTTAGACGAATCTACGTGAAAAGATTCTAACTTTACAGTGTGATGATGACTAGTACAAAGAGGTCGAGGGTTTTATTGGACACAACACAATGATGGTACCACAATATGAGGGATTTTCATTTGATGGTGATGGGTTATTGAGGTTTAAAAGTCGGATTTATGTACTGCCAAACGCGAGTTGGGGATGTTGATCCTGAGCGAGGCTCATCAAGTAGTTTACATGGCTCACTTGAGAGTCACAAAGATGAGGGCAGAACTTAAACCCTTATTCTTCTAGAAGGGAATGAAGGCTGACATAGTCAATTATGTGGCCAGATGTCTTGAGTGTCAGTAGGTAAAGGCTGGACACAGACACCCAGTAGGATTACTTCAACCACATGCCATTCCAAAATTGAAATGGGGGGTTATTTCGATGGATTTTATTGTTGGATTGCCACTGACGGCAAGGAGACATGACTTGATTTTTGTAGTAGTAGACACTCTGACGAAGAGTGCTCACTTTATTCCTGTACGTATGATGTATCAGGTACCTAACATAGCTAGAATTTTCATCAGTGATATTGTGAGGCTACATGGTATGCCTAAGAGGATTATATCTGATCGAGGATCAATGTTTACTGGACGATTTTGGACAAGTTTCCAAAAGGCCTTGGGAAACCAAATTAACTTTAGCACTGCATATCACCCAGAGACTGATGGATAGACCGAACGAATGAACCAAACCTTAGAAGACATGTTGTGCATGTACATGATGGACCAAAAAAAGCATTGGGAGGAATTCTTGCCACTAGTAGAGTTCACTTACAACAACAGTTACCAGAGCACCACTAAAATGGAATATTTCGAGTTTCTTTACGGGCGACCATGTCAGACGCCCTTGAGTTGGGATCGGCTTGAGGATAGGGTCCTAGTGGGACCAGAAGCGACCCAAGAAATGGAAGAGAAAATGCAAACCATAAGACAAAGGATTAAATAAGTGCAGGATTGACAAAAGAGTTATGTCGATGCGCACCGAGTCGACCGTAGTTACGAGGTCGGCGATTGAGTCTTCTTGCGGGTTAAACCGCATAAGAGTTCGATTAAGTTTTGGAATGGAGCTAAACTCTCTTCTAGTTTCATGGGACCTTGCAAGATTGTGGAGAGAAAGGGGCCCATGGCCTATCGACTAGCCTTGCCTGATTCTTTGAGGCGTATGCACGATGTTTTTCATGTATCTGTTTTGAGACATTATATTAATGATCCTACACATGTGATTGACCTGAGTTCCTTGCAGATATCGGATAAGGGAGAGCTCATGGCTGAGCCGGTCCGCATCTTATATCATCATGTTCGACAGTTACAATGTCAAACGATAGATTAGGTCAAGGTCCAGTGGGACAATTATGGTCCACACTCGGCGACCTAGGAGGACGCATATGATATGCGCCAGTAGTTTCCATTTTTGTTTGATAGATAGACTTATGATACTGTGATACACTTATTTCGACACTTATACTATGAAACTTTAGGATGAAGTTTAGACCAAGAGGAGGTGTATGTAACATCTTGCTCTGGCACACTGAGAAAAATTATTCTTTGAGGACACTTTCTCACAAGCGATCTGTACTATTATGATATTAAAACATTTGTTCTTGATTATGATGCATTATGATAGATGACATGATGTTTTACTACATTGACATAGATAGGTGATATTGACTCAGTTTTACTGAGTGTGCAGGGTTTTGGACCTTGAGGATGCAAAGGCATCGACAGAACCCCTTGGACTACGGATCGAGTCAGGGAGTGTGCTATTGGGGTTTGATGGTTTTACTGTGATTTTAGTATGTTTGATTAGATGATATGATGTGGACATGTTCTGACATGATTGTTGATGATGCAGGCCGATGATAGATTTCTGACCAGACTCACATATGGAGTAAAGGGGCCACACACATGACTACCAGAGAGGTTGAGGGAGAGGGGTGGATAGCAGCCCTGCCGTAGCCTATTAGCACTCCTGTCATGGATCAAACCGTAGGTTAATGATTACCTAGTTCGAGAGGACCCACGATGTCATGAGGGCAGACTACAACAGTCACTCGCAATGATTCTAAGGGGCATGCAATAAGGTGAGGGCATTATTCCTTAGAATCCCTTAGTCTCCCACAAGTTCACCTGGCAGAGTGGGGACTCCAGGGGTTATTGATGTCTACCAATTAGTCAAGAGGCGAGTGGCACCCTTGGAGCACGTGGTGCATCCTGAAGGGAACGTCGCGCAAAAGAAACACAAGAGGCAAGTGGAACCATTGGAGCACGTGGTGCGTCCTGAAGGGCACGTCGCACAAAATAAACACTAGAGGCGAGTGACACCCTTGGAGCACGCAGTGCATCCTGAAGGGAACATCATGTTGATGATGTTAGTAGAACGAATCTAGATGGCCTAAGATTAATATCTCATTAAGAAATTAAAAAAAAACAACTTCCCTAACTAAAATGTTGCCCAGTTCAGAATCTAAGCCCTAAATCTAAAACTTCGCTAGGGGTAAAATTTTGTCTACCCTTAAGAAAAATAACTTATAAAAGTAAAATAATAAATTTTAAACAAAAAACCAATTAAGTAATAGTTGTGGACTTCATATATTTTTGGGTAAAATGAAGAGAGTAAGAACTTAATTAAAATCTGTGGATATCAAAGGTAAAGAAGAAATAAATTATTTAACTTGTGAAAGTGTAAAAAGATATTAAATTAATAATAAAATGAAAAGAGTAAATAGCGCAACTGCCATTTTGGCTCTAATAAAAAGGGGAAAGAAGGGAATAATAAAAATTTGGAAACTAAGGAATGGGGGAAACATAATAAGGGAAAGAGGGGAACTTATGGTAAAAAGCGAGGTCAACATAGTAAATAATCTGCAATTAAGAACCTTCTAATTTGAACTAAATTAGCAACTTGATTTTAGGGAAAGTATTTAAACCTATAAGGGAATCTAGGAACACCTAGGAGTAAATTTAGGAGCAACTCTAGGTGGGTGAGGGAAATGAGACCATTATTAATTTAAAGAAAATAATTATTGGAGGAAAGTGGGGGATGGATGACACTTGTGTGAAGGAGAATTTATGGAAGATTTTTATTAAAACTTAAAATTTATTGAAAAAAAAAAAAAAGTTGGGAAGTTTTAAAATTCTATAAAAGAGAGAGAAGAGAAGGAAGAAGGGGATTGGTTGTTAGCGTAACGTTACACTGTTGGATTTATGACTTGACTGATTACTTGTGGGGAGTTGGGATTTCCCAGTTCGGATAGAAGTGGTAGCTTGGCCTTTCGAGGCGAGCTGAGAGCTAGACATACCATATGGATAGTGTGTGGCCCCTTTGCGGCTCGGGGGGATAAAGGGGAAGAAGAGTACCCCTAGCGTTTGCTGGGAGGTACCGGTGAGGTCTCGACGGTCGGCGAGTGGGAGCGACACAGAGTTCAAGTGCGGCAAAACATCTTCAGGTTATTCATCGTCGGCCACAGGTACGCAAGTGCGTTTGTTTGTTTAAGAATAAAAGGAAAATTGTTTGAAGTTGTATATGAATCCTTATGATGATGATTGATGTGTTGAATTTTGGATCATCTCGTTTCCTTGTTGTTGTTTTCTATGCCTAGACTGTTATAACCCCGCAATCCTTTTGATGAGTTATCCTTGGCTCTGGCATTCTCTTACTATTGGCTGCAATTTCTTATTGGTTTTCTTTAGGTGTTTATAAATGACTGTGGGCATTTATATCTGACTGTGGGTATTTTTAAATATGGCTATGGGCGTTTGTAATAATGTGGGCGTTTATATATTACTGTGGGCATTTTGTATTGTTGTAGGTGTTTATAAATTATGGTGGGCATTTTGTTTTAATGTGGGCATTTATATATGACTGTGGGCGTTTATATATGATTGGGGGCATTTTTAAATATGGTTATGGGCGTTTTGTTTTAATGTGGGAATTTACATATGACTGTGGGTGTTTATATATGACTAGAGGCGTTTTTAAATTTGAATTCGTTCTGGCAATGGGTGTATGAGCATTTTCATTTTGTAAAATTTAGTTCTGAGAATTCGTTCCAGCAATAGGTGTATTGGCATTTTCGTTTTTGGTATAACTAGTTCAGAGAATTCGTTCTGCAATGGGTGTATTGGCATTTTCATTTTGTAAAATTAGTTCTGAGAATTCGTTATGGCAATGATTGTATTGGCATTATGTTTTTGTAGAATTAGTTCTTAGAATTCGTTCTGGCAATGAGTGTATTGGCATTCCATTTTTGTAAAATTTAGTTCTGAGAATTCGTTCTGGCAATGAGTGTATTGGCATTTTCATTTTGTAAAATTTTTTCTGAGAATTCATTCTGGCAATAAGTGTATTGGCATTTCCATTTTTGTAAAATTTATTTCTGAGAATTCGTTCTTGCAATGAGTGTATTGGCATTTTCGTTTTGTAAAATTCGCTCTGAGAATTCGTTTTGATAATGACTGTATTGGCATTTCCATTTTTGTAAAATTTAGTGCTGAGAATTCATTCTGGCAATGAGTGTATTGGCATTTTCGTTTGTAAAATTTGTTCTGAGAATTCGTTCTGGCAATGAGTGTATTGGCATTTCCGTTTTGTAAAATTTAGTTCTGAGAATGCATTCTGGCAATGAGTGTATTGACATTTCCGTTTTTGTAAAATTAGTTCAGAGAATTCGTTCTGCAATGGGTTTCGGGCATTTTCGTTTTGTATTGTTCTGTAAATTCGTCTCTAGCAACCTCCGTCCGTGGCAAACAAAGTTCTCCCTCCTTAAACTGTCATTGATTTATGGATTGTCTCATAACATATGCACAACGATTTATCTAATTTCTGGATTGTCTCTTAATTATAGGCACAACGTTTCATCCTTATTTTCTGGATTGTTTCTAATTGTATGCACTGGTGTACCCGCAAGGATTTTAAATAACTTTTACATAACAGCAATCCCATCCTTATGGTTACACTTTTTTCTTTTGATTATGCATTAACAGCGTTTCAACTCCTTCATATAGGGTAAATTCCTAGCTTTATATTTTGGTTTATGGTGACAGCTATCCTTTGTTAATCTTGTTGCTTCCTTTTACCTTTATCCCTTTTGGATATTTACAGGTGTAGTAAAACTTTTATCCCTTGCCTTAGCCCTCAATTATTTATTAATAACAAAGATAGGCCGATAAGATATCCACTGTCTCATATGTTTTCACCCTTTTTCTCTATAAATTTTATTTGGATAGATCTTAATATCGTTATTCCACCGTTATCTTTTGTTTTAACTTTTAATTTACTTTAGCATGTTATATGGGGCATCGAAAATGCACATGATCTATCAAGTGTAGAGTTTCATTATTATTGGATGAAGGGTATGAATATTGTAGAACCTTTTTAGATATCTTTGCATGATTATGAAATGGTTTGAGATTTTAAAAATGATTATTATAATTAGATTGATGAAGTGTTTCCTTTAATAATAATAATAATAATAAAAATTATTAATATCATTGTTACTATTATCCTTACCAATGGGATGAGGAATTTGTGTGTAAAGGCTGTTAAAATATACATGATTTAATTCCTCGGACATTGCTGTATATATTCCCCATGATTATTGGTTAGTGATTTAAATTAGAATTTTTATAACAACAATAACATTTTAAGGTAAATTGATTTAGATGGAACTATGACAACTCTTGAAAGATTAAAATTCACAAAGGAAATTGTTTCAAGGTGGATTTAGATTGTACCTTATGATATTATGCACTTGAGACATGCATTACAGGGCTCGTAGTGGAGGTTGGAATAAGCTGTGTTAATTTCTTTACTGGCTTTATTAATTATCATTGTCTTGCAATGTGATTGTTATTCTTGCAAAGTTATTGTAACTTAAAATGAAATGGTGTTGTCATTTTATGGCAATGATATTGTAGTTTTATTGTATGAATAACACATATGATGTAAGGTGATTGTTATTTTTACAAAGTTAATGTGATATAAATGTAACGTGTTTATTATTTGATGGCAGTGTTATTGTAATTTTTATTGTTATTGATAAACATATATGGTGGAATGTCCTTGAATTAAGTAGAATAAATTATTCTGAGTTAGTAAATGAGGGTTGTTGTTCATTTAAATAATGTTGTACTTGTTTGGTAAACCTTCCGTGTGCTTGGTTTGCTTGTGTCGAGCGGGATGTAGACACCTCCATGTTCCTCAGAACAGTCGCCAGCCTTGAGACCTTAAATGGTTAAAATCGATGGGAACCTGGGCTTGAGTGTTTCTTATGTGTCTTGGAGGTCCTAACCATTGTAGGGTAGGACGGGTGGGTAGTCAGTCTTACTTATTGTCAATTGATCGTCGTCAAATGCATGCAATTACTTGTTATGCGTCTTATGTCGTCTTGTTGTGTTCATCGTGGTTTGTGTCTTGTTCATCGTTGGGTGGCGACGCAGAGTCAAATGTGTTTGTTTCCCTTGTACACGTGCGCAAACACTTTTAAAAGAAAAAAAAGAAAAAAATTGCACTTGTTATATGAGGTTTGTCGTCGTAACGAGGAGGAACGTTACAACATCATTTTCATAATGTCTCAAACATAAACAAACCTTGTCATCCGACAAACATGCTCTGACGTTGCAATTTTACGAACAAAATTGGACGTTACAATGTGATGATAATAGTAATGTTGCAATGTGTCAAACATAGTAACATTGCAATCTACCAAACATAGTAATGTCGCAATTTGATGAACATATATGGACACCGCAACGTGATAAACATTGCGCTATTACATTCATGTAATATATAACAAAAAGTATTAATACATGAATGTATCATGTAATGTATTAATTAATTAATAAAATAACACATTAAATCATAATAAACTAATCATGTAGGCTCTCAGGGTGAGCTCAATTGGCAAGTTTTTTTATATGAAGTGTTATGTTTGATGAGGTTCTGAGTTAAACGTCGTTGTATCACCACTCTTGTACTATATTAATATTTTAACAACAACAAGCACTTATACATTACTCTATTAAGCTATTTATTTAATACATTTGATGGTTTAGCACATTAATGTCTTTATTATTTTATACATTGTTATATATATCATTAATGTATTATTTATATTACTTTAATATTTTATTAATTTATTCATACTATATAAATGTATTAATTAATTGAATAATATCTTAATGTATAATGTATTTTTACTAATTAATTAACATTTATACATTGTATTATAGTATAATGTTTTAATACTTTAATTTATAAATCACTTGAAGGTTTTTATTATTTAATAATTGTTTGTTTCTTCCTTAGTCACACCCTGTGTAGGATCGAGATTCATTTTTTCCTCAGTTATAACCTACGGAGGGTCTCCTTTTGCTTTATCTTCAACTGCCTTCTCCTTGTCCCCTTTGTCTTCATCTCCTCCAAAATTTAGTCATTTAACACATTAATATATTGCATATTCTATACACATTAATTTATATATCATTAATGTATTATTTAAATTACACATTAAATTTTACTACAATAATAATGATTTATCACATGAGTGTATCAATACATTATTAATGTTTTATTACTTTATTAATGTTTTAATACATATTTGCTATATTAATATTTAAATATAATAATGTAATACTTTAATGTATTTGTCCTATAATACCTTATAAATGTAATTTTACTTTAAAACTTTATTAATGTTAAATATAACAATAAATATTAATACATGAATGTATCATGTAATGTATTACTTAATTAATAAAATAATACATTAAATAATAATAAACTAATCATGTAATAATCATAAAGCAATATTAAAGTAATCACATTACTAAAGTAATAATAAAAGGGTCCCCGAGGTGTAGGACAGTTGGTGACAGCATGTGTTGTTAAGGCATTATGTGATGTTAAAGTCATCGGTTCGAAACCTCCAGGGACAAAAAATCTAGCCATGTTAAGGGTTGGTGTGGATCAGGCCGGGTGTGATCCCCGGTTGATTTTGATGGATTAGATGCCCCTGAGTCGTGGTTTATTTAATACGTTCAATGATTTAACACATTAATGTATTTATTATTCTTTTTTCGAGTCAAGAAAATTGCTCTTTATATTAGTTAATATAAAATGATACAATATTGTTCCATCACTTTTTATAAGGATGTTTAGGACTAGATAAATGTTATTTGACCAATCTTGACAACCGATACTAGTTATACTTTACTTCTGAGCATCATTTAGAAGCTATAAGCCAATGATACTATTGTTCACAGTGTTTTCCATGTACATACACAAGATGATACCCTAGTGCAAAAAACTTAGCCTCTACCCTACATATAAGTCTCTATCCATGATAAATGTTTAGAGGATAAAAAAACATTGATGATACGAGTGAGGCATGGAGAATTATCTGCCCAGTGGGTGTATACTGTTTTTTCATGGCGATCTCGATCCAATAGCACTCTTTTTGAGAGAACATATGTTGCCTTATTGAAATCCCAGTAGGTATGAATAAAGGTTAAACTATTGAAGTGGATGTGCATCCTCTTTATTCAATTCTTCCAACCTTCCAGCACCAGGCTATGGAGACTTCCTCTACTGTTGCACCATTCTATGACCAGCTTTGAGTCCCCAATGATTTGAATAGACTGAATAAATTGTGATTTTTTATAGCAAGAGGGTTGTCCAGACTCACATCAGCTCCACCCTGTTGTTAGTGCTTGCACCAAGGTTAAAAGTCCATTTGATAAAGGATTTTTTATTTAAATGAATGACTCCACCAGCCCTGTTGTTTTGACTATCACCGACAATCATACCATCAAACCATCCCATGATATCATGTAGCCTCGTCGGTGCTCTGTACTTTAATGTTGTTTTAGCCACCTTTAAAACTTTATTTGCATTATAACTCAACAACATCTTTGTTGCCACCACCTGTGGGAGAGTAGTACCAAAATTGAAGAGGAGATTGTTTCGTTCAATCCATAAGCACCAAAAAATAATAGTCAGGAGTGTGATAAAAGAGTGATGCTGATCATTAAAAGTTGTGAGACAATCATGAATTGTTTGGCCCTCCCAGGTCAACTTAACCTTTAAGATTACTTCTAATAAATTCGATACCTGGAGAGTGAATGGACATGAAACAAATAGGTGATAAACAGTCTCCTGATTACAACGAAACAAAGTACAAATACTCAATCCTTCCCAACCACAAGCCATCAGAGCATCCCATGTGAGAATTTTGTTTTTTAAAAGCAACCAGAAGAACAATTTCAGTTTCGGTACCAAATTCCATTTCCAAAGTTTAAAAGCCCAACCTCTATTATTTTATACATTATTATATATATCATTAATGTATTATTTATATTGCTTTAATATATTAATTTATTTATATTGTACAAATATATTAATTAATTAAATAATATTTTAATGTATAATGTATTTTTACTAATTAATTAATATTTATACATTTCATTATAGATTAATGTTTTAATACTTTAATTTATAAATCACAATAAGGTTTTAATTATTTAATACATTTAATCATTTAACACATTAATGTATTGCATATTTTATACATTAATTTATACATCATTAATGTATTATTTAAATTACACTTTAAATTTCACTACAATAATGATTTATCACATCATTGATATCATTCAACTGTAGACCATCTTGTTACCTTTAGTATCATTGCAGAGGATTTCCGCAATACTAAAACCAATATTTTTTGTTGTTTTGTTGACTTTAGAAAAGCTTTTGACATGGTTCCTAGGAAAAACCTTTGGAATAGGTTGGAAGAGATAAAATTGCCTCTCGAGTTGAGGTTTGTTTCAATAAGGATGTATGAGAATGTTATTTCTAAGTTCAGAAACACCGAGGGGTGGTCAAAAGATATTAACTCTAATATCATAGTCAAACAAGGTTGTCCCTTGTCCCCTACCCTTTTTGGCATTTACATTCATAAGTTAGAAGAATGCTTGTGTGACAACCTCTTGTTTGTCACGACAATAAACTCACATAACAAGTGCAATTTTGTTTTTGTGTGTGTGCGTGTGTACAAGGGTAATATAGACGTTATACTCTGCATCGCAACACGACGACGAACATGACGCATGCAACTGCGACAACTACATAACGACCTAAGACACACATCAAGCATCGGTAAGCAATGAAAGACAATCAACTGAAAAAATAAGATTGACTACCCACCCATCCTACCCTACAATGGTTAGGATCTCCAGGACACATAAGAAACGCTCAAGCCCAGGTTCCCATCGATTTTGACCATTTAAGGTCTCAGGGCTGGCGACTGTTCTGAGGAACAAGGAGGTGTCCACATCCCGCCCAACACAAGCAGACCAAAGTAAATGCTAAGTCAACCACATCAACGATGATCAAAGTGCGATAGTGTTCTATGATTCAATCACACATCACATAAATTCCAAGGTGCAAGAGAATTTGATTACTAAATCCAACCTAAAACAACATAAGTTCGTGCACAAATTCTATTGTGAACTTACGATTCGATCATACATCAGCATCTCTTGATGGCGCAAGAGTAACCTGCTTGATTTTTAAAGCGCTAAGAGAAAAATTACATAAACAACCAAGCCTCTCATTTATTCATGATGCAATGCAGCTATCAATTAATTCCAGGCTCAAGCGAATTAAGAACTACCTAGCCATGACTCCAACATTCTCCATTCAAACTTTAATCATTATACATTCCAAGTGGGCATTCAATTTTATCAAAATCTCAACCTACTAGCCATTAACATTAATTGAAACATTACTAAAATAAAGTAGCTTTCTATTATTAAACACTAACTAAAACCAAGTAGATTGTTGTCATGAAACGTTAGATTGATTGCTATTATAAAACCCTAACTAATCAAGTAGATTGTTGTTTTAATGTTGTAGCATTGGTAGCATCTATCTAATATTATTTCAGTATAAGCTTACTTCCTTCTACATTAACATATACAATCCTATGTGCAATATAGAAAGGGGGAGCAACCTTCAAGGGAAATAAATGAAAGTTTTTTTTTTTTTTTTCTGATACCTAATTTCCCTCAACATAAACATAAGATACTAAGAAAACAGAGTAACATGAATCTAAGCATAAAATAAGAATATAGTTAGGAAAGAGATGAGATGTAAAAATCACCTTTGCCTTATGTTTCTTATCCAACTAAAGTTGATATGAATTAGAACCATGACATAAGCTCTCAGTTTATGTTCCGTGTAGACCTAAAGGAGAGAGGTTTCATAAATTGAGTTTGTACTACTAAGTTAAGCATGCAGTGGTCTAAGTACTAAAAATAAGAGTCAATCACCCAATCTATATCCAACATAGAATTTCCTGAAACTGGGATTCTTTCCACTTTCATCTCGAGAGTCAAATTGAGTAGGAGTTTGAGCATCTATAATTTGTCCAAAATTTGACAGGGTTCTGATGTTCACTTTAAAATAAAATTTGAGGCAAAATAGAAAAAAAATAATTATATTATAAAAATGGAAACACAGGGGGGTTCATCGTTACTCTTAACACAGTTTCCAAGTTAGATGCAATGCTGTCAGTCAATGAGTAGAGACAACCTTCCCAAAATCTCGTCCTTTCTAAACTATTCCATACCTCCTTTCCTCAATCCACTTTGATTAACCAAAGTAGTTAATACTTGCACCTGCTATGTATCTGAGAATGGTTGAAGAATCCACTTTTGATTAACCAATTGTAGTTGTCAATCAACGGAGAAATCTTTATGTAATCTTGGGCGAGTTAACAGAGGAATGGAATATGTAATCTTGGGCAAACTGAGGGTTCAGATAAAGTAAGAAGATTTTGAGATAACTCCAATTACTCTGTGATCAACTACTAGTCTTTAAAACTTATCCATCGGTTACGTTTGCTTATCTTTTATATTCTAATAACATTCTTGAACAGTTTATTAGGGGAGATTCCAGCGGCTGCCTATTTTGGATGAATAGAATAGAGTGAACCTATAGCCTTTTGGGTTATGGTTTCCAGAGATCCAAAAGAGTTTGAATGGGAATTAATGCACACCTATGCCAGTTAGGGATTCATATTCCAAACTAGCATCTCTTTAGGGAAGAAACATCTTCAAGTATTCAAGAAAAAAACATACTCGCAGAGAGAAAGGGAATCGCTAGCACCGTCTTCACCCGATTCTTAAACGTAGAGGAATCAAGGATAAGGATTGCTTGATTTGAATTTCAGGCATGGGAAAAGTTTACAGTCTAGAAAATGACGCAGACAACTAAAAGGCCGAATTCATATAAATATAAATATAATCGCTGGAGTAACTAAAAACAAGTCAAATCGCTAGAGTAATAAAAACTTTAAACTAATAAATGTGATCGCTGGAGCAAACATAATCGCTAGAGTAATAAAAACTAAAGGTTTAAAACTTTACATATTCCATATAAATATAATCGTTGGAGTAATAAAGTCTTTAAACTAATATATCTACTCGCTGGAGTAAATATAATATTGTTGGGTGTCAAAGCCAAGGAAATCACGGTGTGTTAACCATATGGATCCCAACCAAGGAATAGTAAAACCCAAACCAGAACACTGACCACAATAATTTTAGACAATCAATCGAACGAACAAAATCTCAAGACAAAATTCATCCATTATTACTGTGCAGAGAAAAGGGGCCATCAAAATAGTCACAGGGTTAATATGCGAGGGAGGCAATGCCACACAGTGTGGGTTCATCCAACAATACATAAAACACAGAAATAAATTTATCCGACGAATACAAAATGCAGAATAAAGAACTTCGTCGTTAGTCAAATTTCAAGGTTATTACGCATCAAGGAGCAAGGCAAACCATTCAACCAAGGACAACAATAGAGGTAGATGGCTGAGTTCATCCTTCACTTCACCATCCTCACACAAAAAAGAAGGGCGTTGAGATCCATAGGTCTTTTAACGCTAAGGGGACGACCGTAGATCAAGCTCCTGGACAACTGCTCAGGTGAGGACTAGCGTGCTAGGGATGAAAAGGAAACAATCGCATGGGTCGTAGTCAACCACAGGGCTGTCGAGTCAAGCGAGCATGAAGGCCACGGGAAATCAATCAACCATACAATCAACTCTACTAAGAAAAAGGGGTCCGCTATCAATCTAAACATCCAATCCATTTACAAATCAACATACAGATCCAAGCATAAGTTCCTAATGCATTCTAATCTACAAAATAAAAGAGCATACCGTTGCCTAATCGCCCGCTTCGAATGATGTCCCACGCTCCGTGCAAATCCCGCTCGTCGACCGTCGAGACCTCACCGGTACCTCCCAGCCAACGTTAGGGGTAATCTTCTTCCCCGTTAGCCCCTCAAGCAACAAAGGGGCCACACACTATCCAGAGGGTACGTCTAGCTCCCATCTCACCTCACAAGGCTGAGCTACCACTCCTCTCTGAGCTAGAAAATCCCAACTCCCACAAGTAAATCAATCAAGTCACTATTTTTACAGCGTAATGTTATGCAAACAAAAGATCCCTACTCTCCTTCTCCTTCCTTCATTATATAGAGTTTTCGAACTTCCTTTCTTTCCCTAAATCTCATTTAATTTAAGTTATAATAAAAATTCCTAAAATTTCTCCTTCATACAAGTGTCACCCATCCCCCACATTCCTCCAATAATTATTTTCTTTAATTTATTAATTGTCTTATTTTTCTCACCCATGTAGAGTTACTCCTAAAATCACTCCTAGGTGTCCCTAGATTCCCTTACAGGTTTTAAAGGCTTTCCCTATTATGAAGTTGCTAATTTAGTTCAATTTAGAAGGTTCTTAAAAGCAGATTCTTTACTAAGTTGACCTCCTGCTTTTTACCATAAGTTCCCCTCTTTCCCTCTTTATGTTACCTCCATTCCCTAGTTTCCTAATTTTCATATTTCCCTCTTTCCCCTTTTATTGAGCTAAAAACAAAAGTTATGCAATTTAACCTTTTTTTCCTTTTATTATTAATTTAGTATCTTTTTAAACTATCAAAAGTTAAAATAATTAATTGCCTCTTTACATTTTACATGCACACATTTTATTTAATTTCTTACTCCATGTTACCGCAAAAATTTTATGAAGACCAAATTATTACTTAAGCGCTTTTAAATTTTATTATTTTATTTTATTTTTTATATATAATTTATTTTATTTTATTTTTAAGGTAGACAAAATTTACCCCTAGTGAAATTTTAGACTTAGAACTTAGATTTGTACTGGGCGACATTTAATTAGGGAATTTTTTTTTTAAATTTCTTAACCCGATATTGTCTTAGGCCCATTTAGGTTCATCCTCTATCATCATCAATGCAACATGCCCTTCAGGATGCACTAGGTGCTCCAAGGGTGTCACTCGCCTCATCTGTTCCCTCGCGCGACGTGCCCTTCAGGACGCACTACGTGCTCCAAGTGTGTGTAGGGGCCGAATTAAATAAACAACCATTTAATTTATAACATAACAGTAAAAGTCAAGAAATTTCTATAATTTAGCACATTCGCCTACAAATTTATCAATTATAATAAAATTTTATAAGAGATTAAAACAATTCATAATTTGAAATAAATACCTGAACCTGATGCTATTAACCTTCGTTTGTTCGCCGCTTGCCTCCTTGACCGCTTCTGCAAAACATTGCCCAAAACCTAGTTCCTCCCTGCTGACTAGGTAACTCCCTAGCTCTAGGATATCAATCAATATCCTGGCTCCCATGCCCAAAACCCCCAGCAACCCCAGTGCACTGATACAATCCCACTCCCAAAATTTTACCTCTCTCTGCAAATCCAGATCTCCCCAAAATCCTTCCCCCGAACCTCCGTAGAATAACTTCCCGTCAACCTCCTTCCCTTCCTTATTCCTCCTTCACCAACTTTCCCCTCGTTTACTCCCTACCTAACCCATTTATTACCTTCTTATCCTCCCGCCGTTAATGCCCCTTATCCCTCCTTTATTATTTTATCCTCATGTATTTAATATGTTATCCCTTGTTGGATACGTAACTTAATTTACCAATATAGTTTATTATCCTCCTTTTATTTCTTTACCTTATTTATTAATGAATTAATTAATACTTAAATTAATCATTGACAATCATGAATAACTAATTAATAATAATTAATCAGTTAATGTTATTTTAAGAAATGATTATGGTTTAGCTAATCTGTTAGGATAGTTATATTATTAAATTAATTATAATTTAATAATCCTATATGAGTATTTAAGCAGGGTCGTTACATACACCTACCCTTCAGGAAACTTTGTCCTGAAGTTAAGGTATCTTATGGTACAAAGGACAAGAAACATGGTTCACACATTCATAACAAGTAACCAACATTATTAGTAAGTAAGTCAAGAAAACTCATACATACTAGTGTATATGTACAAGAAATGCATGTGTAGCTAGTACATGCAAATCTCGTGCATGTACTAATAATCAAAA
>JASDQU010242286.1:169081-182535 GCA_032191745.1 Picea mariana
TTTAAAGTCATCGTGCTCGTAGGCTGCCAACCCACTCTTTTCTAATGTAGATGGTGAAATGAAACTATCTGTCGCACCAGAATCAAACAAAATCTTAACATTGATATGATTTAGCGTACCTGATGACTCCACCACTGTGGATTGATGTTCAGCCTGGTGGTTATTAACCGTTGCGTAAATCTGGTGGCTGATACTTGCTCTCCCCATCGGTGCCTTTCCCTCTCTATGAAAAAACCCTGATTGTAACTCTGGGCAGTTGCGCTGGTAATGGGGTCCTTTGCACCTCCAACAGGTAACATGAGATTGAAATTGTGCATTGTTATGTGACTGTCTCTGAAATGATTTCCTTCCCCTGGAACTCCTTCCCCTACTCGTTGTTCCTTGAGATGGTCATGGACCTGTTTGCGCCACTAATGATGTACGAGATGCTGCACTTGCTGCCATTGAAATCCCTGTAGCTAATGTCCTTGGCGTGACTCTGTTACCATATGGAGGTGCCCTTGAGCCCCCTCCCCTAGGAAATGTCCTCGGGGCATTTCCTATGAACCCCGGGTGATGTGGAAATGTCGGTCTTTTACCCCCGGTTAAGTTCATGTGTTCTTCCGCGTAACGCACATTTTCCACCGCCTCCGCTACTGAAGATGGTTTCCACATCCGCACCATAGCTCTTATCTTAGGGTTCAATCCATCGACGAAGCGCTCTACCTGTCCTTGGTCGTTATCCATATACAAAACATATTTGACCAGTTCCATAAACCTGATCTCATATTCTTCTACAGTTCTGTTTCCCTATACTAAGGCATGAAATTTCCCTACCTATTGTTCCTCGTAGTATGATGGTATATATTTCCTTCGAAACCTCTCCTCAAAAAGTTCCCAAGATACTGTGTCTGGGGTAAGGTGCAGTTGTCTTTCCAGGTTGCCCCCCCAGTTCAAGGCACTGTCTCTTAACTGAAAAATGGAGATCTTTGCCTTTGAATTGGATGCATAGTCCCTTAAGGAAAAACACCTTGTCATTCCTTCCAACCATGCTTCCGCGCGTTCAGTGGCGCGACCTCCGACAAACTCTGGAAGTTTGATCTTCTGCAATTCTCATGTGATGTCTTTAGGTGGATGTCCTCCCCCTGAATCCCTTGACGCTTCTGGATTACCCATTCCATACGGTGGGGGTTCCACTTCAATCCCTGCCGGTTGTCACCCCTTTAAAGTCTTGTTAATGGCTTCCAACGAGCGTAGTATGAGGGCTAGTTCGGGCGATGGTGGTGGTGGCACTGGCGGTGTTGGCGGTACTTGAGATGACGCTCCCCTGCCTTGACTCCCTCGAGTCCTGACCATCCTGTATGCTTTGACCTGCATCCACCAAAGTTGTCAGGGTGAGTTCCAGGATGTTTCAAATTGGTGCTAATCAAACTAGAAATAGGGTTAGGTGTAAGTTTTCTTTACTTGTCTGTAAACAGACATTACTCCATTAGGGGATTGGCTAGGTTAGGGTTAGGGTTAAGCATCTAAGCTTGATTTCTTCGCCCCTACGAAAAGGACTATTGGTTCCCTTGCCCTGTAGCTATGCTAGCCTTGCGCCTTACTCGCCACTTCCTATGCTTACTCTCCTAGTGCATATGCCACCTCCTTCCTGCTTGTCATAGTCTAATCCCTTTTAACTTTTCGCTTACAACTTGATTAAAGTAACTTACGACCTTATGTTTATTAATTTACGTCGAAAGGTGTACACCTATTGACAATGGGCACAATCAATGATCTTTTAATCTTACTTAACCTTAAACCCTTATCTGATGGCTACGCATTGAAGATGTTGGCATATTCTTAGTCATCCTCAAAAATCAATGGGTCAGATTTATTGTTCATAACTTTCTTGCATTTATCAAGGCATCCGTTAGCATGTTTACTTTTTTTTTTTTAACATTTACCTAATCACATAAAAAAAATATTGTAAGGTTATATAATTACCATGTTTAATGATTAAGTAGGATTAAACCATGGCATCTAAATACATATCCACAACTTCTAGCCACGTTTTGGCGTTCGCCAATGCTAGGTACCTTTTGGCATTAGTGTTCTTCTTAAGACGCTTCGCTTGGTGGGTGGTCTTTGGAATGACAATTAAAGTATTTATAAGTGAAATTATTTGTAAAAGTCACATCGTGTGGTGCGTTGGCAAGGCAGACGTTGTAAATACTTGACCGTTGGGGAGGTCCGGGGTTTGATCCTCATGGACTCCATAAATTTTTCTTAGCCCTATATTACTGAAACTTAACTAATATTTTATTAAACTAATTAACTTTATTAACATTACTATATCAGGATTAAAATATTATATAGTTTTCAACTTAAAACTAATTAAAAAAAAATATATATATATATATATAAAAGAAAATTTTATAAATAATTAAAATATAATATGTATGACTCAAATTAAAATTAAACGAATTTTTAAATAAATAAATAAAAAACTTGTATTGGCAACGTGGGGATCGCATGCCACCCACTTTCCCCAAGACTCCCAAGTAGGCAACTTGGGGCTTGCATGCGGACCACGTTCCCTTCAATCTTCTTCTGCATCGTTGTTCTCATGCAAAAAGCTCCCGGGAATCCGATCTGTCTCCTTCTCCTCTGCACAGTTTCCCTCTCAGCCTCTTTCCTCCACTCTTGGCGCTGGTGCTGGTGTATTTTCAATGCTCTGGTGTTTCTGCTGTCAACATATATTCCCCTTGATAGGGAGGGCGGTTTCCTGAGAACATCGATCAACACCACTAAATCCAATCTACTTCTGAGAACGCCATGGGTTCGACTTCCGTCATTTTCAACCATAAATTCGATTCACCCACTTGTGTTTCTTTGGTTGTGTGGACGGATTCTTGCTTCTTGCAGGTATTTTCACTTACATTCAGCTCAAAATTTCGGATTATATGTAAAGATTTTGTTTAAATATTAATTAAAATTTCTTAAAACTTCATATAATCTTACGGATCTTACATGTTTCTAAACAAAATATTCTGTTCTATAATGGTCTAATTAGTCTATCAGCGATTACAAAAATCTATCCATTGAGATTTAGTGGCCTAATTAGTATGTCAGTAGTTACAGAAATCTATCCATTGAGTATTGTTCTTTTGTTTTGTTTRCAGTGGTTAAAGTGTTGGATGGACTCTTGGGTTCGTTCTGGAAGGTCCTTGGTCTATCTTTCAATTGTACATTTCTCCTTTGTGGATCTATGATACAGCTCATAGGTTGTGCAAGGTAGGTAGGCCATTCCTACATTTGAAATGTTRGTTTCAAAACGGATACACAATTCAATTCCAGAAAATTCATCACAATTATTTTTCTGTATCAACCAAATCAAGAAACAGAGCGAACCGAATGATTATACTGTATGGATGGAATGAGTGGTGCTAAAGCACGATAGCGAAGTGTTACATAGTGGCGGGAATATGCGCTTTAGCGCTCTACTATCGTGAGCGAATATCCATTTTTTTTTTGATTTCTGGATATTCCAATTCCGAGCTTCCAAATACTGTCTCAGGTACGCATCTGAACAAAAAAAAAAACTATGGCCAGACAGGGGCCCAATAGCAGCCCTGAGTTCATTTATCTTAGTTTGTTTCTCGTCAGAATCTTGCTCACGGTGGTCCTTGTCACCGTACCATCTTTTCAACATGGTGATCACCGGTGGCAAATCAAAATAAAGTGAAGAAGACCTTAGTGGGTCTTTTCATATATAAGAATCCTGTGCTTTAGAATATTAAAACTTTGACGCTGTCAGAAACATTTATTCAGGGAAGACTGACTTGTGTATGCACAAAGCATTGTTATAATCCATCTCCTGGAAATGACCACTAGGGATGACGTGGGGTAGTAGGTGTACATACAAAGGAGTTGGGTCAATGGCTTGCTAAATCTCAAGCATGAAGCTCAAAGGTAATGTCTTCAGTGGAAGTGTTGAAGTGATTGAAACGAACACTCAGTTCTGGATCAATGGTCTTGTTTAGCAGTTGTTTTGCAGGATATCTAGGAATTGTGTGGAATCTCTTATCTGAGGGGAAGTAATGATGTTGAGTTAGTTATCAAGCTCATTCGAACTTTACTGGAATCGTTCTTCAAGATTACAAAGAGTTCATTGGGAGTTAATTTTGGAGCTCTCATCTAGGAAGGGGCTTTGGTAATCAGACATTGGGCTCCAAGAGAAGTTTCATTTATATTAATAGATCAAGATGAATTTCGATATTCAAGTTGAATTAGAGGTTCCTAAAGTGAAAATGCCCTCTAAAAGGTAAAAATCTTAGATCCTTCCAGTTTCGACCTTTTGATGGTTTGTTTTTGTGAGTTTATCTACAAGATTGAATGCCTGAAACTTTGATTTGAACTTATCTAAGTAAAATGTGAAAGAGAAAAACCACAGAATTATGCATATTCTTGTATTGGGCTATGCCATATTTTGCAGATGGATGGGGTTGTGGTGGAAACATAGATTTACTTGTTGGGTTGCCCTAGATTTAAGATTTTTGGACTGTCTTTTGATTAACTTGTATTCATTACTATTAGAGTATGGGTGTATGATGGATATCAATAGTTGGATTTGGTTACTTTGCAAATTATCACATCAATTGTTGTGTTGAATTTACATGCTTGTATATTTAGTTGTGCACGATTAACACTTTTTGCGTGGATTTTGGTTAAGTCTCGTTTTCTGTTTTGTAATAAGAGAGTTGTAGATAGATTCTAGGTTTGCCAAATTTGCAATTCCGTCTACTACATTGAGACTACAGACTCCTTATTAATATTTCCTAGCTTAATAGAATTATGCATACGAGTGTTGTGAACTTGAATGATGTACTCTTGAAGGATGTAAGAGGGAGGATTAGAGAGGGAATTCTGATGGCAGCCTAGGGCTAGCCATGGATGAAATGTTCTGCAGAATAATATAGTTTACATGTTCCATTTCCAGGTTTGTCGACGTACTCCATGTATACCGTATGCTTGCATTTGATTCTTTAATTTACAACAGCAAAAACATGGTAGAAAAGTCATAATTAGAGAAAGGGAACTAATTGAGAAATGCACACTGTCCAATCATTCTATTTCTTCTTCTACGTAGTTGACCTCTAAATAAAACTCTAATCTAGTTAACAATTACCCAGCGTATCTTATTTGGTTTATATGATGCCCTCCACACTACAGAGCTCCGCTTCATTTTAGCAAGTTGTAATTACTTTGATATTGAATATAATTCAAAGAACATCTAATTGGGGTCAAGTAATTGTACAACCCTGGTTGTATGTTTTACTTTAGTAATTTGTTTTTTTTTACATTTTCAATTCTTATTGCATTTTTTATTTTTTATTTTTTTTTTGCTCAGGGGAATCGGTAACAAGGGTAGTATCGTACTCGCGTGACACGAGGTCGAATCCTTCCGGCTGCCTTATAACCCCTGGGGAGAAACGCACATACCACAAGCACGCCCTTCGGGTAAAGCGGGGTAAGAATCGACCTTGAGACCTCATTTTTACATAGTTCCTGCCATTTACACGGAGTTGCCAATCGGTCTACACCCCTGCGGGCTATTGCATTTTTTTTTTATACTTGTTTTTAAAAGAAATTTGTGTTTGGTTTGCAGGTTCGGCGTAGCTGGAGTTGAAGCCGGGAACTTGGCCCATAGGTCCAAATTTCAAACTAAGACGCTCTGATACCATATGTAGGGGCCGAATTAAATAAACAACCATTTAATTTACAACATAACAGTAAAAGTCAAGAAATTTCTATAATTTAGCACATTCACCTACAAATTTATCAATTATAATAAAATTTTATAAGATATTAAAACAATGCATAATTTTAAATAAATACCTAAACCTAATGCTATTAACCTTCGTTTGTCCACTGCTTGCCTCCTTGACCGCTTCTGCAAAACACTGCCCAAAACCTAGTTCCTCCCTACCAACTAGGTAACTCCCTAGCTCGAGGATATCAACGGATATCCTGGACCCCATGCCCAAGACCCCCAGCAACCCCGGTGCACTGATACAATCCCACTCCCAAAATTTTACCTCTCTCTGCAAATCTAGAGCTCCCCAAAATCCTTCCCCCCAACCTCCGTAGAATAACCTCTTGTCAACCTCCTTCCCTTCCTTATCCCTCCTTCACCGACTTTCCCCTCCTTTACTCCCTACCTAACCGATTTATTACCTTCTTATCCTCCCGTCGTTAATGCCCCTTATCCCTCCTTTATTATTTTATCCTCATGTATTTAATATGTTATCCCTTGTTGGATACGTAACTTAATTTATCAATATAGTTTATTATCCTACTTTTATTTCTTTACCTTATTAATCATTGACAATCATGAATAACTAATTAATAATAATTAATCAGTTAATGTTATTTTAATAAATGATTATGGTTTAGCTAATCTGTTAGGACAGTTATATTATTAAATTAATTATAATTTAATAATCCTATATGTCTATTTAAGCAGGGTCGTTACAGTGTGCCACTCGACTCTTGACTGATTGGTAGACATCAATAACCCCTGGAGTCAACACTCCACCAAGTGAACTTGTGGGAGACTAAGTTCTTCTAAGGAATAAGGCCTCGGCCTTATTGTGCACCCCTTAGAATTATCGTGAGCGACTATCGCAGTCTGCCTTCACGACATCGTGGGTCTTCTCGAACTAGGTAATCGTTAACCTACAGTTTGAGCCACGGTGGGAGTGCTAGTAGGCTGTGACAGGGCTGTTTTCCACACCTCTCTCTCAACATCTCTAGTATTCATGTGTGACCCCTTTACTCCATATGTGAGTCTGGTCGACAAGCTATCGTTAGCCTGCATCACCAACAAATCATGTCAGAACATATCCACATCATATCATCTAGTTAGATGCACTAATATCAAAGTAAACAATCAACCCCAAAGGCACACTCCCTTACTCGATTCGGAGTCCAATGGGTTCCATCAATGCCTCTGCATCCTCAATGTCCAAAAACCCTAAACACTCAGTAAAACCAAGTCAATAGCACCTGTCTATGTCAATGTAGTAAAACAACTAGTCATCTACCCATGACGCATTATAATCAAAGTCAACTGTTTTAATATCATAATAATCCGGATCACTTGTGAGCAAGTGTCCTCAAAGAATAAGTTCGCTCAATGCGCGAGAGTGGGATGTTACAGCTTGGAAAAAGTAGGTTGTGTCGACCCTACTCTCACTGGTATAGTCATCAATCTTTTTCTTTATGATGATGATATCGTCCTTATGGCAAGGAATCCCAATGATCTTGAAAACCAACTAAGAATCCTCAAGGATTTTTTCTCCAATATGGGTATGACTGTTAATACTAATAAGACTAAGGTCATGATTATTAAATCCAATAAGATCCCTTATGATACCTTTCTATATGACAACAACAACTTGGAGGAAGTGACTTCATACAAATATCTTGGAATTGATATTCACCACAAGCTCAATTGGAATTATAGCATTGAGAAAAGGAATATTGGGGAATCGAAAGCTTATTATGGGCTTGAAAACAATTGTAAATCCACGGATCTTTGGAGTTGGGATAAGAAGAAACTCCTATTTGAGACTCTTGTTACACCTGTTATTCTTTATGGATGTGAAGTGTGGGGATGTAGTATCTCTTGTGAATCCTGGAGAAAGATAGAGCAAATACGAAATAATTTTATAACCTATAATCTCAAAATTAAAGGAAATACACCCTATCCCATCCTCCTCATAGAAACAAGCCTCTCCCCCATTGAGAGCATGGCTATGACTAGATACATAATGTATAAGAACAAGTTAAACAACATAGAAGACAAGAGGCTACCTAAAATTGCTTCAAAATCAAGTCATAACCACCATCAACTCATGCGAGGATGGCATAAAGATGCCCGATCTTGGCTAAACTATTGGGGAATCATGAAAGAAACCATTTTGTAGAATAAAGATACTATTAAAAAAAATGTCATATCAAAATTTAAGGAAAAAATCTTGTGTGATAAAGAGTTAGAGGAAAAAATAAAATTAGGGTATTATAAATATGTAATCAACCCTAATCTAGAATATCAAAATTATCTATCTGTTTTGCCAAGTGTAAAGAAAAAAATAAGCATTGCTAAGATAAGAACAAATTCTCACGAGATCCATAGTGAAACTGGGCGTTGGTCAATTCCTAAAATACCATCGGATGAAAGAGTGTGTCACCTTTGTGACACTAAGAAGGTTGAAGATGAAAAACACTTTCTCTTAGATTGTCCAACCTATACCCATATTAGATCTCATTTTCAAAATATTGATCACACTACCAACCTTCCTATCCTCTTAACTCAACAAAAGTATGGTGATCTTGGAAAGATTCTCTTAATGCTTTTCGAGCACAGAAACAAAATTCTAAATAATCACAAGTAATCACTTACTCTCTTAAGGTCCGATAGACCAATTAGGTCTTAGTGGATGTTAATCATCATCATCATCAATGTTTTAATACATGTTTGTTGTATTAATATTTAAATATAATAATGAAATACTTTAATGTATTTATCCTATAATATCTTATAAATATAATTTTACTTTAAAACTTTATTAATGTAATATATAATAATAAATATTAATAAATATTAATACATCATGTAATGTTTTAATTAATTAATAAAATAACACATTAAATAATAATAAATTAATCGTGTAATAATCATAAATTAATAATAAAGTAAATAGATTACTAAAATAATAATAAAAGGGATTGTTAGCCCAATTGGCAAATACGATGATATGAAGTGTTAAGTTCTATGAGATTCATTGTTTAATAATGTATACATATTTTATAATTGCATTTATTACTTAACAAATATTTTAATGACTAATATATAAATGGATTTTTATTAATGATTTAAAACAATAATACATTACATTATAAATTAATGTTTTAATATATTAATGTTTTAATTATTTTATATATTTAATATTTAATATCTTAATGTATTTATTATTTTATACATTCATTTATATATAATTTATACATTACAATAATGTATTACTAAATATATTAAGTTCAATATAGTACTACTTTATTAATGCATTACTAATGTATTATTTTATTAGTGTATTATTGCTCACTCGAAGAATGAGGGTGAGGAGAGCGTTTAGCTGGTCTCGACCAAAGGAACGAAGTCACTCATCCATTCATGGGTGAGGGTGTTAACGCTCACTCATCATATGGGTGAGGGAGAGGAGGGCGAGTAAGCGAGGCGCCAACCAAGTGTCAGTAGCGGGACGTTCTGTCAATCGGGGAAGGGACAACACCTGAAGATATCAGAAGTGAGAATGCTGACATGAGTAACGATGAATCATGTGAAAAACACGATCGCCTGCCAGTTCCAGGGTTTCTGCGTTCAGTCAATCAATAATGTATTACTAAATACATTAAGTTCAATATAGTACTACTTTATTAATGCATTATTAATGTATTATTGTATTAGTGTATTAATATTATATTAATATATTAATACTTTAGTAATGCATTTATTAAAACATTTAATCTATTATTAATTTATTATTTTATTACTATATTTTTTCTTTAACATGTGTTAATTAATAATATATTAATGTATTTATTAATTAATACATTGCATCATTAATCTATCTATCAATTAATATGTTACATTCATTGCATATTAATGTGAATAAATATTTTAATTTATACATTACTTTTATATATTGCATTAATGTAATACATTAATAGACCATTAATTTACATGCATCATTACATTAATATAAAACATTAATTATGTATTAATATATTAATTGTCTTCCCCAAGACATGTTGGTCATCAACTAGCAACAACCACTTTATAAAAGTGGTTGATATATGTCGGTGCCATTTTCCCCTTTTAAAATTAATGGCGATCGATTGATGTATATCAACTACTTTTATAAAGTGGTTGTTGCTAGTGTATTAATGTATTAGTGATTATTGCATTAATGAACGAATGTAACATGACAATGTGATGAACATAACCCACATCATAATGTGATGTTTATGTTGAAAACTTGTTATGTTACAAAACTCTTTCATTTGTAAAATTGCGATGAACTTTGTAACATTTTAATTCTATGCACATGGACTTGTTGTCACTATGTGACGAACCATAGCACCATGGAATGATATACGTGCATATCCTTAGGTCATAATGTCACAAACATTTTAAAGTGTAGCAATGTTATGAAAATATCCCATTGTCGCAAGGCGATGTACAAAACCCTAATGTGACAATGTGACAAACATTGCCCAACATTGCAATGACACAAACATTTCCCAATGTCACAATGTGATGGACATAACCCATTGTGGGAATCTCGTAAATGTATTGGAATACCATAATGTGAGAAACACAAACCCTTCATCCTAATATCTTCCACATAATTTGTGGATGTCATAATCAACGTCGCCCACCATAATCATCTTCACATGGTCTACGAAGGCCACCCATGGACATGGACAACTGTAGTCAACCCCGATCAACCATAGTCAATCATGGTGATGGTCAATCACATTAAAGCATGGTGAAGGTCAACCATGATCAACCATAATGGTCTATTGATTAATGCATTCATACATAAATACATTAATGTGTTAAAATATTAATATATTAATTATTTAATACATTATTGCAATGTTTAAATTTAAGTATTAATACATTAATAATAATGAATTTAATACAATATAAAGTATAGATTTAAAGTTTAATATTAATAATTTATTAGTGTATTTTTAATGCATTACTTTATTAATATAGTATATTGTATTAATGTATTCATGAATATTAATGTAATGATTGTATTATTAAGTTATTTATTAATTAAAATGCTACATTAATGTGTTGATATTTTAGTTTTTACATTACATTAAGAGATTAATTAATTATTACTTTAACAATTTAATACTTTTCTAAATATTATAATTAATTATTACTTTAACAATTTAATACGTTTCTAAATATTAATAATTTATTATTGTATTTTTAATGTATTACTTTATTAATATAGCATATTGTATTAACGTATTAATACTTTAATGTAAAAGTGTAATAAATTTATTATATTTATGTAATAATGTGGTTTTAATATATTTTAATTTTATTAATATTATTAATACTTTATTATTTTAATGTAAGTTACTATTATTTGCATATGTTTGAAATGTACTAATACTTTATTATTGTATTAATACTTTAACAATTATTTATTTAACATTGTATTAAGTATTAAAATATTTATTAATTAATATGTTTCATTAATACATTACATTAGACATATTTTAAGTTATACATTACATTAATGTTTTAATTATTTAATACATTATACTTTAACACATTAATATACTTGTGTATTAATATATTAATTATTATTTCATTAATGTATTATATAATTAATACATAAATATTTTATACATTAAAATATTATTATTTCAATTTATTAATATTTTAATACTTAAATATATTAAAACATAATTAATAAATTATACCTTAATACTATTTTATTATATTATGTAATTATCTAAAAGTGTAGTATTAATCTATTTTTATTACTTTAACACATTAGTGTATTTGTGTATTAATATATTAATTAATATTTGATTAATGTATTATTTAATTAATAAATGAATATTTTATACATTAAAATATTATTATTTCAATTTACTAATATTTTAATACTTAAATATATTAAAACATAATTAATAAATTATACCTTAATGCTATTTTATTATATTATGTAATTATTTAAAAATGTATTATTAATGTATTGCTATTTTATTATATTATGTAATTATTTAAAAATGTATTATTAATGTATTTTTATTTTATTAATGTATTAATAATATTTTAATATTTTAATATATTATTGTATTTCTAAATACGTTGGTTAATATATAAATATTTTATTAATGTATTAATTATTTAACTAACAATTTAATGATTAATATAATAATATATTATTAATAATTAAATATAATACATTACATTATACATTGTTTAATATTTTAATTTACAAATTATATTAATATTTTAATTATTTATTAGATTTATAACTTTATCACTCACTATTTTTATAATAATTTATATATGATTAATGTATTATTTAATTAAAAAATTAACACTTTATTACATTAATGTATTAATACATTAATATTTTAATACATCAATGTATTAATATATTATTAATATTTTGATACATTATTAATATTTTAATGTATTGATACATTATTATTCTATTAATATATTATAAATCTTTTAATATGTTATTAATATTTTAGTACTCAATTGATGTATAAATAATATTTCACTTATCAATACCTTAATATTATAGTGTAATATTTTAATGTTAGTTTCATTTAATGTATTAAAAATGTTTTTTTTTTTTACTTTATTAATGTATATTGTATTGTTGGAGACTTTATTAATATATTGTAGTTTTATTATTGTATTAATTGTATTTAATACTTTATTAATGTATTAGTTAATTAATCAATATTTTAAAGGGTTAATGTAATTATGTATTATTGATAAAGAATGTAAAATTGCTAGGAAAGCCATCAGGGATGCTTCTAATAAGCCCTTAAAACTCGATAAGATGAATACGTACAAAACCCTAATTAAAAGGAAAAAAAGATACTATATCAATAAAACGCAAGAGAAACTTGCACAACTATACAAGTTGGATCCTAAGAAGTTTTGGAGACAAATTGTAAAACACAATACTAATGAAAATAATAGGATTCCCTGAACGGACTAGAATTCCTACCTTAAAAGTCTTTGCGAGTTCCCTAATGCCATGGACACCATTCCTATTGTCCCTACAAAGGAATTTTTTTTTTCTTTAGTGTACATAGAGTTCGGGGTTAAGCGGCTCGCAAATGGGAAAGCTAAGGACATTGAAGGCTACCAAGCTGAAATTTTTAAAATCATAGGGCCAATCCTTATCCCTCACATACACAAGATCTTCAATTTAGCAGTCAAGCAGGGCTTCCCTAAACCCTGGACGCAAAGCCTCATTGTTCCTATCTTTAAAAATGGGGATAAAAACATTCCCTCTAATTATAGGACCATTATGATTAGCCCGATTTTAGCCAAGCTTTATGGAATTATTTTGGAAAAGAAGATTAGCATTTGGCTAGAAAGTCATGGTAAAAGAGTTAAAGGCCACGCCGGGTTTAGGAGATATCATTCAACTTTGGACCATCTTGTTACCTTTAAGATCATTGCAAAGGAGTTACGAAATACTAAAACTAATCTTTTTTGTTGTTTTGTTGACTTTAGAAAAGCTTTTGACATGGTTCCTAGGAAAAACCTTTAGAATAGGTTGGAAGAGATAAAAGTTCCTCTCGAGTTGAGGGCTGCTGCAATAAGGATGTATGAGAATGTTATTTCTAAGTTTAAAAACACG
>JASDQU010242287.1:17537-40697 GCA_032191745.1 Picea mariana
TTCTTATACATTTTTTAATTTAATGTGGATGCCATTTTTTTTAGATTTATGTGAATCCTTATTAGGATAAGGTTGAGATAAATCTTGTAATAATATTGATAAATTGGTAACATAGTGTAAGTACAATTCTATTCCTCAAGTAATGTGAGTAATAACATTGCAACACAATGTAGTTCTTTTCCAACATATATATCCATTCTGTTCGGCGTTCCCTTCCCCCGATTCAGGGGTATGCTAGTTTAATTTTTAACCAATTAAATTCGTTTATTGAAATATTGTGTCTGTGGAAATAGGCATCCTCTCATAGATAGATAATAAGATCCGAATTTAGTTGAATTTTTCAAACAACCTTAAGGAGCATTATATAAATAGTTACCAATTGATTGAAAGAAGAATATAAGGGAAATGTTGTTGGCACAGGGGCAGACCCAAGGTTCACTCCAATAGCGCACCAAAAATCCCTAGCTACTGGCCCTTTCGGCAACACCTACGAAGCAGATGTAGTCTCACCCGAAGCAGCTATGAGGGGGTTGCAGGAGAGAGATGTCTACAACCAAGGGAATATCAAGTGGATCTGGTACAATAGCAACACAACATGCATATATCACTTATCAAGCTAGATCTATCCTTCACAACTATAGATCTGATCTAACACAACAATGCAAATAACAATATAACAACGACAGGGATCAAAGCATCAATCACACACTCAACACAAGATATACGTGGTTTACCCTCTCTCCAGGGATATGTCCACAGAACTTTGATTATGATTTATTAAGATAAAGCATATAGTTCTTGTTTGCACTCTTAGGTAGCATATATTCTTTCTTCTCTCTCTTTCTCTCCCTTTCTTGTGTACCCAGCTGCAGGACTTGACCTTCGCACACAGCTGAAGATCTTACAATACTAGAAGGCTCTCTCCCTCAACACTTCTCTCTCACAATACAATAATCTCTCACCACAACAATAGAGCTAGATCAACAACAATATCGTACCAACCCAACCCAGGTCCTCTTGAACTTTATTTATACATTAAAATACCTCATCGACAGCCTTAGGCCGAAACCTAAGTGCCAAAACCCTAAATACCAAAACCCTAGGTGTCTAAAACCCTAGGTCAACTTGATCCCCTTTTTCCGGGCTTCGCCAACTTGTCTTTCCTTCCTTCTCGTGCAGTTCTCCAAGGCATCCAACAATGGCTTTTTTCGCTTGATGAGTTGTCCTCGATCCATCTTCCTTGTTGATCTATCAACCTTGATCTTCTCGTCCAACGACTTGCTTTTCCATAGTTCGCTCCATATTTTCTTCTCTTTTGCTCACTTCGACCCAGTGATAGTCACTGTGTCTCCTGCGAAGTTCGCTTTTTACCTTTTCTTCCTTGTTCTTCCCTTCCTTCCATAACCAAGGGCCAACAGTCCCCCAACACTCACCTGTGACTCGTCGCGAGGCACTTCGGATATGATCCCTCTATTTTGCTTCATCCTTAGACTGCACAGTGTAGCCTTTGCGTTATGTTTTATGCCTCCTCTCCCTCCTTGTGTAGACTATCTTTTCTGTGTCTGGTACCTAGTTTCAACTGCACCTGGTACCTAGACCCTTTGTCTCATGCTTTTACTGAGAGTTGCGAGGCAGCTGGTTGTCATAGTACAACTTCAACCGACTCCCATTCACCAATCCTTCCTTCCACTCTCTGTTCAATGTTTTTAGCTACGCATCTCCTCCTTCTGTAACATAGGTGATCTCATATGGTCTGAGCCAATGCGTTCTGAAATTCCAAGGATGTTTCAGGAATTTATTGTCATACACTAGTACTAAATCAGCTTGCTTGAATGCCTTCTTCTTGATGTTCCTGTCAGGATAGGCCTTCTCTCTTTCCTTCTGAACCTACTGATGGAATCCTGCAATGAATCTATCTTCTTCCAGTTTAACCAACTATGCAAGCCTCTTGCGAACAATGCCAATATCATCCATGTCTGTAAATGCAACAATTCTTAAGCTTGGCACCAAGTATTCCATTGGGACAACAACTTCAAGGCCATAAACCAATTTGAAAGGGGTTTGCATTGTTAATTTCTTGCAAGTGGTTCTATAGGCCCATAGTACTGCAGATACTCTTAAATCCCAGTCATCCCTATTCATACTGCAAATTTTCATCAATTTTGTCTCCAGTATCTTGTTGAATGCTTCAACTGTCCCATTTGCTTGTGGATGGTAAGGTGTGCTGTTTTGATGGTGGACTGCAAATTCTTCAGTCAGGGCTTCAACTGTCTTATTGATGAAGTGTGTGCCTTGATCACTCATAAGGATCTTGGGGCATCCAAACTTGGTTATTATGTCATCAAATATAAAATGCGCAGCTGTAGTTGCACTACAATCCTTGACTGCTCTGGCTTCGGCCCATCTGGTTAACTATTCGGTTGCAGTAATGATATACCTTTCTCCTGTGCACTTTCTTGGTGGGTTTATAGGTCCCACGAAGTCAATGGCCCACTTTTCAAATGCTTGTAGAGTCATCTACAGTGCTAATGGAATTTCATCTCGTCTGGATGGTTTCCTAGCTCTCTGGCATACATCATAGGCTCTAGCATAATCTTTAACATCTTTGTGTAAGGTGGGCCACCAAAGGCCAGCTCGTAGGACCTTCTGCACAGTTTCTTTCCCTGCGTAATGTCCTCCCACGATGCCTTCATGAGATTCTACGAGGATCAGGGGGCACTCTGCCTCCATAACACATCTTCTTAGTATCTCATCAGGTCCCATCTTGTATAGCTGATCAACTATCAGTGAAAAGTCTGCAGCGCGCACCACTAGTTGTTTCTTCTGGGGAATTGTATACTCACTAGGTGCCATTCTTGTCGATAGAAATTGGACTATGTCTGCGAAGTGGTCATCAATATTTCTAATGGAGAGCAACTGTGCATATGGCAGTGTATCTTCCAAAATGGTGGGTTCTTCTCCATGTTCCAACCTCAACAAGTGGTCAGGACCCTTGTTCATTCTTCCTAGCTTAACTATGATCTCAAAATCATATTCTTGAAACAGCAGAAGCCATCTGCATATTCTCCCCCCCAACACTGGATTGTTGACCAGGTATTTCAGCGTGGAGTGGTCTGTAAACATTTTAAAGTGTCCTCCCAAGAAGTAGTGGAAGAATTTCTACAGCGCGTACACCATGGCTTATCCTTCTCTTTTTGTAGTGATGTAATTAATTTCAGTTGTAGATAGCTTCCTTCTAGCAAAAGCTAACGGATGATCGATCTCCCCTTCTCCCAGTTGTGCCAACACTGCTTCTAAGGCAATAGAAGATGCATCGACATGCACATGAAACTCCTTGCTCCAATATGGAAAAACTAGAATGGGTGTAGTGACCATCTTCTGTTTCAGTGTGTCGAAGCTCTACTGGCATTTGTCTATCCAACCAAACTGGCAGTATTTCTTCAACAACTTCTCCATCGGTGCTGTAATTTGGGAATAGCCTTTAATGAATTTCCTGTAATAGCTAGTGTGTCCTAGCGTAGTGTGCAGTTGTTTGACTGAAGTAGGTGGCGATAAATCAATTATAATTGCAATTTTAGATGGATCAACCAACAATCCTTGCTTTCATACAATATGTCCTAATAACACTCCAAATGGTGAGGAGAAGATGCACTTCTTCAGATTTAAAGAAATTTGACATTGCCTACATTTATCCAACATTAGCCTTAGACATTCAATATGATTTTTCAACAAACTAAACACAGTCCAGTCATCAAAATATGCTTCTAAAAATTTATGCAAAAATTCTTTGAACGCTTCGACCACCACCCTGAAAAGATGGCTGGGGAATTATTCAGTCCGAATGGAATTACGGTATATTGGTAGGATCCCCATTCTGTGGAAAACGTGGTCTTGTGGTGGTCCTCCTTGGCAATTTGGATCTAATGGTATCCTAAAAATCCATCTATAAAACAATATACCTCCTGGCCTCCCACATTGTCTAATACTTCATTAGTGAATGGTGTAGGGAAAGGGTCATGCAGACAGGCATCATTCAACTTCTTGAGGTCCACACATATCCTAATTTCTCCTATCTTCTTGTCTTGTACCACCATAGGGCTGATCCACTCCAACTCTTCGACAGGTTCAATAATCCCTGCTTCCAGCATTATGTCGAGCTCAATCTTCACTTTTTCCTTGTATTTCGGGTTCAATCTGTAGGGTCTTTTCTTGAATGGCTTCGCATCTAGTTTCAAAGGTATTCTCATCTCTCCCATAGGTCCTTTGATACCCTTCATATCAGTGAAATTGGTCAGAAACAAGTCCTGATATTCGTGCAACAACTCTGTAATCTTGTTAATGGTAGAAACATCCCAATAATCTCCGACATTGGCAAGCTTCAGTGTCTCCTCTGTTCCAATATTGACCTTTTTGATCTTGATTGGCTGACCAATAAATGGTAGCTCAACTCCTGATCCTTCCACATCTCTTTGGCCTTTTGTTTCGATGATGTTCACTTTCCTTGGATCATCGTCATCATCAGCGTTGATGTTATAACAGCTTTGCAATTTCTGGAGAGGCGCAGTCCAGTCGTCCTCTTCTTGTTCTATAGGGAGACTAGAAGCCTCTTCAAATACTTTCTGTCTCACAATATGTAGTGCTTGATCTATAGAAGGATATCGACTTTCAAATGAAAAGGTCGTTACAAAATTCTGAGTCATACCTTCCCAATCTGCAGTGACAAGGCATAGCTCCGCTTGAAGGTACCAGTTGATAGGGGTCGTATCCAGTGTGTTAATGAATCTGTGCACCCATTGTTCTTGGGGAATGTCACTCCAGGCCTCTTCATAGCTTTGCACATGGTCCTTTGGGAAACTTAGACCAGTATACCTTACTTCACAACTTACTACTTGTGTTGAGAACCGCGCTGTCATCAAGGTTTGACATTGTGTCCAGTCTGTGATATTTTTTTTATGCATCCCCCACCATCTTTCTGGTGTGGATTTCAGGGCCTCATCCATTGCCAAAAATCATTGTTGTGTTGGTACACTTGTCTCAAAATATCATAGTAAGGTTTCTAAAGGGTTCAGAGCATCAAATGTGGGTAAGTTACTCACTGCTGTGCCGATCCAGCGAACTTATCTGGTTAATATGACACATCTTCTGGTAGATATTTCATACATCTGGTTCTGCTAGTTCTCCAGCACTTCCTCTGAATCTGATGAACATGTGTTGTCACTTCGCCAGCTCAGATTCCCATCGGCCGTAGGGTTGATGTAATCCTGCTGTCTAGATGTTAGTTTGCAGATGTTTTCCAGTTCGTATGCGTGGTCTTCTTCTCTGATGGGATCTGTATATCGCTGACCCTCATCTGGATATAAGGGTGCAATGAACTTAAGGCCATCTCTTTCAAAGTTCATACGTCTTTTCTTCAAATCAACAATAGTAGAATTGTTGAAGGCCCAATCAATTCCTAACAATGTAGGGTAAGGGCAGTTGTCATCAACAATTTCAATTACCTCAAAATCTGCAAAGGTTCTAACTCCGTCGATGTCCATAGGGACATGCTCCAATTGTCCAAATGGGCTAACAACTTGCTGATTAGACATTCTAAGCCTGATAGGGGAATAGATCAACTTTGGTTTTCCCATTAGTGCCCAAGTTTTCTTCGTCATGACATTGACCTCAGACCCTAAGTCGAGGACCACATAGTCTATATCATACTCTCCTATTTGAGCATTCAAGTGTAATTATTTATTTGTCCTTCTCTTCTTACCAATTTGGTGTACTGCCCTATTCAGTAAGGGGTTTATCTTCCCTAGCTCATAATGTCTAACCAGATTTTGCAGTTCTTGTATAGCTTTCCCATATTTAAGCAGCTCTATAAACATATACAGGAAACTGACAAGTTTACTTACCTCTTTTCCGTCTCTGGGCGAGTCAGACTGATCGAATGCATGAGGCATTCCATATTCTCTTATTTTTGGTCGTGTCTTTGAGGAACAACTTTGATTTGCTTTGAACTCTTGCCTTGCTTCCTCGAATATTTGTCTTTCTTTCTTTGCGTCAAAAGCCTGAATATTCTCCATAGCTTTCCTGATACCTGAGTCTTCTGCGATCTTTCCTTGGGTCATTCTATCCTCTCCTGTAGCATCACCTCCTCGAGTAATAACAATGAATCTAGGGTCTGCTCCGTGAGGTTCAGCATATATTAGTTGAACTTGCGGGTTTTGCTGAGGTCCTTGTCTTTCCTGAAGCTTAGCTAGCAGCACAGGGCAGTCCTCAATGACATTCTCGAAGGAGTTGCAATAACTGCAAGTGGTACAAGGGTTCTGAAAGTCTCTTGCTAGATGTCTTGGTTGCACGTAGTTATAACAGATTATATTTCCCCAGCCTCGACCCATGCCTCCTCCTTGTCCTCTGAATCCACCATGAGGATTGAAGTTTCCTCTTCCTGGGGAGTTATACTGCGCATTGTTTCCTTCTTGATGTACTTCACCTTGGATCTTGTATATGTCTTGTATATGTCTCTTGATCTTTCATGCATGAGATCATAAGCTCTACAATCTCTATCATCGTGCCCTACTGATTTACAAAATGTGCAATACAAGTTTGTGGGTGTTTGAATGTATTTATGCATGTAATAGAACTCACTAGGGTGATGTCGATTTCTGCATACTTTGCACCAGGGTAATGTGACTTGCCTCAAAGGGTTCAGAGCTCCCAAATCTAGATATTCGTGAAACAGGGGATAATGCTCCTTGTCATGGCCTTATGATTTGCATATGACACACCAGATGTCTTCCCTTTTGTATTTTCCCTTGTCCTTCTTTATGTCTTCAACATGAAAAGACAAACTAGTTAACTGACTCATAATCTGGCTCATACTTGAGATGGATTCTCCCATAGGGGTTGATTCAAGATTCATGGTGATCTCCAATGCTTCCGCCTGTGAAGCAATTTTCTGCTGCATCAAGGGAACTCTGATATGTGGTAAAAGGGCAGTGATGAACCATTCCTTGTTCTGCTAGTCTAGGATCTTAAAAGTTAGTCGGCCTATTAGGGTCTTGAATCTCTGGTCGAATTCCCAAACAGGTTCAGCTACCTTCTGCTTGATCTCTTTCAACTCTGTAATACATTGGGACTATGACTTAGGTGTCTTAAACTCTACAATCAGTGCATTCTTGAGCTCATTCAGTGGCTTAGGTTGTGCAAGTCCTTGGAAAAGATTCATGTACCAGCTCAACGCGCGATCCCTCAGTGTAGTGCTAAACTGGTTTGTTTTAAAAGCTTCATTGGTAATATTTTTAATGTTCCATACGGCCTCACACAGGAACCAGTGTTGATCAGGATCTTCAGATCCATCTCCTCTGAAGATAGGGAGCCTAATCTCATCTGCCATGGAGCTGCCTAGGTTTCCTGCTTGAGTAGATGCTGAACTGCTAGTAATAGTACTTTGCGGACTCTAGTGATTCAGAATATTCTGATTACTTAGCATTTCTGAAACAACAGGAGGATTGATATTACTTACTTTAGTAGCCTACGTAGTTCTTGAGGTTTCTAGCTTGTTTCGGTGAAGTTCTTCAGCTGCTTCTTCCTCTGCCCCAATGGGTTCTGAATGTTCTTCATCTGTCAAATCTGCCTCTTCTCCACTGTAGAAACCCTCTTCCCCATAGTTTTTCTTAAACATATTCTCAAGGTGAACCCCTCTGAATACTCTCCCACTACGCGTATGTCCAGCTTCGGTGTCGCTGTCGCTGTCCGAATTCTTGAACATTAGCCTTTTCAAATCCAGCCAGTCTACTGTATCTTCAAGATGTTCTTTTCATGCAAGAGCATCTTGATTCTTAACTTTAGAAAATGAAAAAATTTCCCTCGGGGTCCCTTGAAAAAGTATCTCTCGACTTGGCTATACGTTTCTACTCTATCAACAACAAACTCGGTGATATACCCTCCAATGGTACTATCAAACCAATAATCTACTACTCTAGATACAATGTTATCGACTCTTTTGACCTTCTGGATCAATGCCGACATCCAAACCACAGGAGGTCTAGATCGGATCTCGAACTGGGTATCAACTAACCTAGCCAACCACTCAGACAACTCCTGATGGATTCCTCCAAACAAGATCTTTTGAATGTCGGTGAAGATGTACCTTTGTAGCCAATATTCAATACTCAGCTTAGGGTTCTTGTTATGGGGTTCAACGAAGTCCCTCTCTTGATATTCTATCCACTTCTGAATCTCTATCTTCGATGGGAACCACCTTGACATTTCCTCACGAAGATTCCCATCCCGACAACAGAACCATTTGTTGGCATAGGGGCAGACCCAAGGTTCACTCCAAGAGTGCACCAACAAGCCCTAGCTACTGGCCCTTTCGACAACACCTGCGAAGCAGATGCAGTCTCACTCGAAGAAATTATGAGGGGGTTGCAGGACAGAGATGTCTACAACCAAGGGAATATAAAGTGGGTCTGGTACAATAGCAACACAACATGCATCTATCACTTATCAAGCTAGATCTATCCTTCACAGCTATAGATCTGATCTAACACAACAATGCAAATAACAATATAACAATGACATAGATCAAAGCATCAATCACACACTCAACACAAGATATACGTTGTTCACCCTCTCTCTAGGGCTACGTCCACATAACTGTTCTTATGATTTATTAAGATAAAGCATACAGTTCTTGTCTACACTCTTAGCTAGCAGATCTTCTTTCTTCTCTCTCTTTCTCTCCCCTTCCTGCGCACCCAACTACAGGACTTGACCTTCGCACACAACTGAAGATCTTACAATATTAGAAGGCTCTCTCCCTCAACACTTCTCTCTCACAATACAATAATCTCTGACCACAAAAATAGAGCTAGATCAACAATAATATCGTACCAACCCGACCTAGGTCCTCTTGAACTTTATTTATACATTACAATACCTCATCGACAACCTTAGGCTTAAACCCAGGTGCCAAAACCCTAAATACCAAAACCCTAGGTGTCTAAAACTCTAGGTCAACTTGATCCATTTTTTTCGGGGTTTGCTAGCCTGTTTTTCCTTCCTTCTCACGCGGTGCTCCAAGGCATCCAATGACTTTCTTTTCCATACTTCACTCCATCTTTTCTGCTCTTTTGCTCACTTCGACCCAATGACAGTCACTGTGTCTCCCGCGAAGTTCGCTTTTTACCTTTTCTTCCTTTTTCTTTGCTTCCTTCCATAACCAAGGGCCAACAAATGTATAACCTAATGAGGCTTATAAACTTTCTATATAATATCTATTTTTTTCACTATGGCGATGAAGCAAAGCTGTTTCTATATATTTTGGTAACTAAATATTATGTTGACTAATAAAACAATCTGCCTCATCTTTAACTTAGATCTATCAAGCATTGAGATGAATCAAAATTTTTAATGTATAAATTTTAAATTATATGTTGTTATCTAAATATGTATGTACTTAGTTATTTTATTTATTTATTTATGCCAACTTTATTATTATTATTATTATTACCTTTTCTCAAGTTTTACACTCTAATTTTTATGTATTTATTTATTTAAGCCAACTTTATTATTTTTGTTGTTGTTGTTATTATTATTATTATTATTATTATTACCTTTTCTCAAGTTTTGCACTCTAAAAAAAGTTTACACCTAGAAAGATTTGATCTTTATCAAGGCTTGATAGATCCTTGGTTAAGATGGATCTATGGTCAAGCTAAGCACCAAATTGTTGTATGAGACCTTCCATGCAAAGATTTTGCTATGAAAGTATTTGAAAGGTTTTGGTAATGATGTAGTTTTGCTTAAATAACTGAAACTAAGGGATTCTATATCATAAATTCAACAAACCATGTAACGCCACACCATTTCACGATTTTGCTATGAAATTATTTGAAAATTTTTGGTAATGACACACTTTTACTTAAATAATTGAAACTAATGGATTCATTCAACAAAACATGTAACACCACACCACTTCATACCTTCCACAAACAAGGAGGTCTCATACACCAATTTGGTGCCTTGCTTGACAATTAATCATCATTGGCTATTATTCATAACTTGGGGTTAAACACCAGCATAGATCCATCTTAACCAAGAATCTATCAAGCTCCGAAAGGGATCAAATCTCTAGAGGTGTAAACCTTTTTTAGAGTTCAAAACTTGAGAAAAGGTTAATGGTTTTCTTAGAGATATTTGATCCCTCTCTACACTTGATAGATCCGTGGTTAAGATGGATCTAAATTGGTAGTAATAATTATGCCGAAGACATATCTTAGGGATAGATTTTGAAGAAAACCTGTGAACTGGTTGACAATTTTTCAAAAACAACCATTTTTATTCAACATCCCATCTTTGTTCAATTATTACCACCCATCTTTGTTCAACTATTACCTCTGTACATCAATACCACCCACCCATCATGTCCACCTGTACTTATCTCCTCCACAATGCCAATTTTCAATTGTCACTGTCAGGGGAAGTACTCGTCCTCCATACCTTCACTTGCCACATCTATCACGTGAAGTCCTGGACAACCTCCACTCACCCTAGCAGTCACCCAAACCATCTTGTATATGTGTACCTCCAACTGTCAATCTTTTTTCATCTGACTTTGTACAAGTTTTTACCTCCGCTTCCACCTGCCCTCGAAAAAATCGGTTCCTCTATATACTGCCTCACCGCCTCATCATAGCCACCTCCTTCATCGCTTCCGATAAATTTAGCAAGCTAATTAACAATTATGCTCCAAGAACCTCCCAACAGAAGGTTCATCCTCTCCTTCGTATAATTTATGTTGTGAATTGCAGAGGAATCAGGCTCAATAATTCAATGGCTAGAGCCCTGGAGTTTCGAGCCTCTCCATTAGAAAAGCATCGGAGAGGTTAGCAGAATACCAATTTTCAACTGGTGCCTAAGATTTGATTTTTGTTGCCTCCCTCTCGAAGTTCCTCGATGAGTTCGCCTCATGACTACGACTTCCTTATCTACTATGGCAGGCATAGTTAACTCGTTGTAGGTTGTTTCCCACCCGTCTTTTGATTTGTTAGTTGTGAAAATTTAAAGTCATTACAGTGAGGTAGAGGGAGACGCTTACTATTTTCCACCTTTTATCTATCATAGCTTCAAATGATTGAAATAAAAAATTCAGAGATTATTGGATAAAGATCTTTCCCTCAGATAGAGAGATGCAAGTCTCTGATGGGCACGAATATGAGAATGATCAAGCCAAATTTCCTACTAGGATTCCTGGATTGCCTCGGATGGATGACCAAGTCCTGTCAGTGCAACCATTTTATTGTTGTGATACAGGGCATGTCTAAGAGATAAAATCGCCCTATCATACAAAAACAATGCCTCGACAAAGTGCCCTTTCTTGTTTCTTACTAGGGCTTTGCATGACACAGGCTTCAGGTTGCCTGAACATGCGCCAGTGATCATACTGCTTCCTAAAGGTGCCCTGGAGTTATAGTGTTTCCTATTTAACACCATTGTGTGCCCTTGAAAGCTCATTTGTAAGAACATTTCCTACACTTGAAGACCTTCCTCTACTTTCAGCAGTTCAAATACAGAATAAAATTGGTGGTGATGAGCTTTGTGTAATGGATAGAATGAAGAATCCTTCTTGTAGCTCTGCACCCCGAACTCTCCGAGCGAAGTGAGGAGTTACCGGAGAATCATGACCTTTCCCACATTTCTTGGCGATGGGAGATGCAATAGCTCAACTCTTATTATTTTCCTACCTAGGAATTTACATCCTTTGCATTTTCATGATTGTATTTGAAAATTTTCATTTCAAATGCATGATAGTTGACACACAAAGCCTACCCAGTGGAATTCTACTTTCTCGAACCTGATCAGTGAACCAACAAATCTTGATATTCTTGCAATAAAAAAAATCTTTAAAAAAAGTACTTTCTAATTTTTTGGGGGATCCTAAGCTATTGATTACCTTAATATCTTCATTGTGATATGGGCATTCTCAATTCTTCCCTAGAAGTATTAATTTCCTCTGGAATATATTGCATAGTAGCATTGGTGTTCTTACATAAAAAAAAGACGGATTGCACATGACTCACATGAAGTGGAGTGTGAGTGTTTGGATTTTAGAAAGAGATACACATGTGAAATCCATAATATTTCTCTAAACAGAGCACCAACACTGACCGCCCTTTTCTTATTTTTCTTTTTGTTGTTTGTGAGGATCCGTAAATTTCCAGCCATTTTTGTGTTGAGTTGACTTGCCGTGTGTGTAAATTTTCTCCAAAAATACAAAGAAATTAGAGTGGAAGAAATTACAGAGTGGAGGGATAGAAAACCATGCCAAACTTGTGAATTGATAAATCCGAAAGGCCCTGGAGTTGGACGCATTCTCGATGTTTTTGGGAAAACGTCTTTAGAAAATAAGGAAAATAACTAAAATAGCATAAACGTGTCAGGTTAGTAGTACTTGAACTTTCTTGTCAATTAGAGCTTCCAAATTAGCCAAATATCGCAAAACACAAATTTAAAACTAGCATACCTCTAAGTGGACGAATGGGAATGCCGAAGTAATTTGAGGGAGGTTTCATTAAGAAGGTTTCATATTAATGATATTAATTGAGATTATAAAGGCTTTGAAGGATGTTTCATATTAATGTTGTTAATTGAGATTATACAAATATTGTAATTAAAATGAATGTATTTGAAGTTGAGTGTTTGGCTCATGCCCCTAGTTGGTTCACTATTTGGATGATGTTTGACTCATTCCCCCAAAGTGTCTCAACTTGTATAAAGGAAACATAAAAACAAACAATGTTTGAGATTGTAACCTTTTACCTCAACCCTTTCTACCCACCTAAACAATGTGCCCACTACCATCACATTGTAACCTTTTACCTCAACCCTTTCTACCCACCTAAAGAGTGTGCCCACTACCATCCATAAGTGAAGACCTTACATAAAGCCCCTAAAACACCATCTATCTTCCCTCCATACATGTCTCTAAATATGTATTTTAAGTTTATATGTTTCATTTATTTTTTTATATACTTTATATTTATAAAGTTTATATTGTTCTTCCATATGTAAATATTTATATATTTGTATTTAAAATATATATTATTTAGTACTACAAACATAAAAATTTAAAAATAAAATCTTATATATATAAGATAATAATATTATAAAATTTAATATGTAATAACAGTGTTATAAAATTTAATTATATAATAAGTTTATAAAATTTAATATATAGTAATTTTAATGTTATTTATGTAATAATATGAATAAGTTTATAATATTTTTGATTTTTTTGTATTATATGAAATATTTAGAAATTACAGACTTACTATCACTTAATTTGAAATTGAGTCATATTTGATGGATAACCAGAAGTAACAAATAGATCATTATGAAAGTCGTGTTTCAAACATTGTAAAAGAAATGAAGACTATAGATGGAACATAATTCAAGTACAACTCACTTGGATAAGTTTGACATTCTCTTTGCAACGTCAACCTACCCATATTTTATGTTCCATCTGTACAACTCTCAACAAGTGTCTAGCCTCCCTACCGATCGCCTTCCTGAGAAACTGTACAACTAAACCAATTTTTAAATCTTGCTTATCTTCACCTAGTTGTTGGATATCTTTAGTTTTGTCCTCCCGGTCTTGTTCAACAATAAGCACATAATAGTTTAAAGATAATAGTGTTTATTAAAATTTGTGTACACTCATTTTTTTCTGTTGCAAGGCTTTGCTAATAACCTAAAAAGTTGGGATGCACTTTAATTGAAACACATTCACATCCTTGCATGTGTTATTCGACCGCTCTCATGGATATTTTAAATATAGTTAGCGTTCTTCGATATGAAAAAAGATTTACACATTAAAACCAAAACTTAAAACATTCCCATTTTACAATAAAAACCAATATGTCATGAATTCGATGAAAAGATAATTGAAAATATTGAAACAATGAGTTATTACTTTATTTCCAAATATAAATGATTGAAAAGAGAACTTTATTTCCAAATATAAATGATTGAAAAGAGAGAGACACTGTTTTGTGAATATTGAAAGAGAGAGAATATGTATTTATACCTTGTAGATAATTATTCATCATATCACCTACATCACATAGAGAGAGATAATGTTTTGTGAATATTGAAAGAGAGATAATATGTATTTATAACTTGCAGATAATTATTCATCATATCACCTACATCACATAGAGAGAGACAATGTTTTGTGAATATTGAAAGAGAGAGAATATGTATTTATAACTTACAGATAATTATTCATCATATCACCTATATTTGCCTTATTTTTTTTTAAATAGATGATTGCAAGAATCTAGAGTACAAGTTTTCTTTCCACATTGTAAGCACACATAAATTTTATTATACAACCCTTAAGAATAATGACAAAACTATGTGGGTACCTTATAAGAGTGAACTAAGTTTGGTCTTTTCAAGATCTATATTTAGGTTTTATTTCCTAAGTTTACCAAATAAACATAACCTTGAAAACAACTCCAACAACCTCATGTGATAATGCTTGACACGTGTGATAATGCTTATGTGACAATGCTTGACACACGTGATAATTCTTGACATGACAAGTGTGTATGATAGATATACTTTGTAATCACATTCGTGCTAATTCACTTTGACAACTTTTAAAATCCATAGTTTTTAAAGTTATTACATGGATTTTGAGGACGTTTTTGGTCATAATTAAAGTTTCGTCATTCATTAGTACATGTTATAAAAATTTCCATTATGGACACAACTCATGTGGTTTGCATTAACAATACATATATCACATATCACCAAGTTATATTACATAATAAATATATTTGAAATGTTGTCATATTCTATACATTCATTCAAAAATCTTACAACCATTTTGCAATATTCTACAATAAATATATTTGAAATATTCATTCAAAGATCTTACAACCATCTTTAAAACACAAATTCCTTTTGCATAAAAATATATGCAGCTAAGTTATTAGTACAATATTATTTTGTATATGTCAATTAAAAAAATAGATTAATTATAATAGTAATTATGCAAACTTTCTTACATTTAACTTAAAAAAACTATTTTGAATGTTTACAATATATATTTTTACTTAAAAAACAAATTTGAATGTTTACAATATATCTTTTTATGATATCTTTAAATTAATTATACAATTTTTTTTTATTTATATTTACAAATTTTATTAAAATTTCAAATCATTTTTATAACTATATTTTCATAATTTTGGAAATTTAATAATAAATCATGAAATATCATATACTTATTCATTTATTTAAAAACCATATACCTCCTTTTTGGGCAGTGCAATGCTCTATTACCTCCATTATTTAGGTCAAAAATAAAAATTTCAAAAAATTTAATGTTAAAGATTTTTGCACATATATTATTTTTAGTATGATTTTAATGTGTTTATAAATATAGATAAAGTTGAGAGGTTAAAGATTTTCACATGTATTATTTTTAATATGCTTTTATTAAGTTTTTACTTAAAATATGTTGGTTGATTATTATTCAATTTTCACAATGTTTTAGAGTTTTTAACTAACCAAAGATCTTTGTAGCTTTAAATTGATTTATAATTTCAAAATTTTTTATTCTTATTGTGTTTAAGCATTAATAAAAAGGAAACTTGTATTTTTTTTTATTTAAAAACTTGTAAGATTATTTTAGATAAGCATTTTTTTGCAAAAAATCAACCAAATACTAACCTTTCATGCATAATTTATGACCCCCTCCCTCCTCAATATAAATACTACATCCTTGAGAGCTACTATGCTATGAACTTGGGTAAACTGCACATGTACAACTATGATATCCTTTTTTAGCTAATTCATTTGTAGCAACATAAGCAAATATAGAAGGGAAGCATAAAATCTATTTGTCAAAGACATTAAAAGTTCCTAGCTTGTAGTTTGACAAGTGATCAAAGTGGGCCTTTAAATTGCAGTGAACCAAATTTTCTCTCATGTTTTTTTTCACTTTCTCAAGCAAATATTTTAGTGAAATCCCATAAAATCATAGTAATTTGCTTCTTTTAGATCATTGGGTCTCCGGGAATGGATGAAAATAGTTTGGATATTGATTTGTTTTGTTTAGTTTATAAGATAATATTACTTTATTTTGATAATTCAACACAGTAAAATAAGTTTGGCACACTTTCTTCATGTCATAAAAAAGATTACTTTCATCAATTCAAGGATTCTAAATATGTTGTTGTGAATTTAATGTGCAAGATGATAGTTATATTGCTTTGTGAATTTAATGTGCAAGATGATAGTTATATTGCTTTGTGCGTCTACTCATTGTTGACATTATGTACCCAAGGTCGAGTTAATGTCATGGATTGTTGTTTTGGTGAAGAGCTTCAAGTTGTTAATTGTAATAATTTTAGAGATATTAACCTTGAATGCAAGTTTTGTGTAAATATTACTATAAAGTTGGTCGGGAAGAACAATCTATAAACCATATAAAATTCTTCATATATTATTAATACTTTATTCATATTTATTTTTTTATCCTTGAAGTTATAAAGAATTATCAAATTATAGTTAATATAACATTTTTTTTTTCTTTTAATTGAAATATTTGTTTTATTGAAAATAATTCTATACAAAGAATGCTACATTAAAGATAGACAAATATTTAATTGAAGACATATTATAAATTAAACTGGAATATTATTATTATAAAAATGATTATTATGATTTAATTCATTTAAAGTTTTAAATAAAAAAAATTTAATTAGTTCTATTTTAAAACTTTCAAATAAGATTGGATTTGAGTAGATGTTGTTGCTAATACTATTGTACTTAAAGTGTCTTTTAAAATGCCACTTGCATGGATTGGGTGGTGATATATGTGACTTTTAATGGTATTATAATAATATTTTACTGATAACTAAGATTTTATTTTTATTGTATTTTTATTATACCTGCTAATAGGCATGGTATATAGTTTTGAGTTTGCTTTGACTTTCTATTAGTTTATGGTTGGCCATAAAATATACACCCATTTATCCAAAGTTTTAAAAAATAATTATTTATTTTAAATTTTAATTCTCATTTATCTGATATCTTATTAGCCAAAAACTTTGAAGTCTTATTGCTGCCTTCACTTCCCCCAATGTTCATTGTAATAAATATTTCTTGTTTTTTTATGTATACTGTCAAAAGTTGGGACCCATCTTGCAGAATTCGTACTAAAAAATTCAGACTCTTATCTTATTGCCATACCAAGGCCATGTGTACCGATTACATTGTCTTCACTAATATTCAGCCTAGTTTATGTTTTTGTTCTTTATTGTAAACATTTAGCTAGTGTCATAAATATTTTCGGACTTCGATGTACTGAACTATGGGTTTTCCGCTGTAACTTTCTTGCCTTTTTGTGCTTCTTGTGGCTATCTATTAGTGCTTTCAATCAAATCAGATTGATAGGAAAGGATCTTGGTTTACTGGCTGAGTAGGGCTTTCATCGCCTGCGTCCATAGTGGTTGAAAATTGGTAAATTATTATAATTACATTTCTTAAGATGCGTAATTGTTTAATGACAATGGGTACTATTGTTTGATGGCTGAGTTGACTTAACTCGTATCATATTTAATTGTGCCCGTCCTAGTTCAGTGGTTTCACCCTCTTTGACGACGGACGTAAACCTAAAAAAAACTTGTACTGCACCTTCATATTCATCACTCCGTCACCAAGTTTGATTGACAAAGGATACAACAAGCTTGCTCTACGTGACTTAATTCTTTACAACTTTGAATGTTATGGACACAACTAGTTACATTCGGTTTCATTCATTAAGCAACAACTTGGTGCACACCTAATGCCTCCAATGCTTATTTTACTTTTCGACATTTGGATAAGGAGAGAGCATTTGTTCCGATGAAATTGATAAAATATGAGGGTTGCCTGCCTCCCTCTTTTAAACGGATTGTAACAGACTGCAAATGGATGACTTCCTGTTTGATAAACTACGAGGGTTGCCTCCCTCTTTTAAATGGACTGTAACAGACTGCAAATGGCTGACTTCCTACAAGGTTGACTGTTTTTTTTATAGGCGAGGAGGGATTGATTCCATCCATGGAGCAGGCACATGCTAAAATTTCACTGAGAAGTAAGGAAAAGGCACAAGCTGAAACTGGCAAAAAATTCGCTGGAGACACTCGTCGCCTGTGACACCAGCAGTCCTCGACCTCAAGACGTCCAAATTCAGGTCAACAGGCTCAATTCTAGATTCTGATGGTCGGAGGATGATCGCCTTGTTACCAGGCGAGTGGCTTACGCCCTCGTAGAGTTCACCAAACACGGTAAGGCAGAGATTTCATGGTTTTTTTTTCTCTAAAGTTTTATTCCTTTAGAGATTGCTTGTGTCGTGTATGTAGTTTAAACCTTTGCCATAACTATATTTGGAACTTGTTGTGTATGCGGTTTGAACATTTGCCGTATCTATGTCTGGAACTTAATTTCTCTCCAGAAATTTCAAGTTAAGTAGTTCTTTTATTCCGCTGTACTATTAAAATAATTTTGTGATATATACGTTAATAGAAAGTTTTACTCCTTTAGAGATTGCTTGTGTCGTGTATGCAGTTTGAACCTTTGCCGTAACTATATTTGGAACTTGTCGTGTATGCGGTTTGAACCTTTGCCGTATCTATGTCTGGAACTTAGTTTCTCTCCAAAAATTTCAAGTTAAGCAGTTCTATACTATTAAAATAATTTTGTGATATATACATTAACAGAAAGTTTTACTCCTTTAGAGATTGCTTGTGTTGTGTATGCAGTTTGAACCTTTGCCGTAACTATATTTGGAACTTGTTGTGTATGTGGTTTGAACCTTTGTCGTATCTATGTTCTCCCCAAAAATTTCAAGTTAAGCAGTTTTGTACTATTCAAATAATTTTGTGATGTATATATTAACCGAAAGTTTTACTCCTTTAGAGATTGCTTGTGTTGTGTATGCAATTTGAACCTTTGTCGTAACTATAAATGATAGTATATACATTCTATATGCTATTGACCACATATTAGTTAGGTTTAACCAAAACAAATTAAACTATTTTAAAAGGTATGACATATTTGATTTTTTAAATTATTTTAAAACAATTTTTTAAAATGTAATTAATTGTTCAAATTAACTTCTTATTGCTGCATAAATATGCGAAATAAATGGTTTGTGCACTGCAATAATAATATGTGCAAGCTAAAAAAATCTATAACCGCGGATGTGGCACGGCATAAATATGTGAAATAAATGGTTTGTGCACTGCAATAATAATATGTGCAAGCTAAAAAAAAGCTATAACGGCTGATGTAGCACGTATTGCTTTATTTGCATTGTTTGTCAAACTTGTGTTTTCATCTCATTGTTGTCAGGTACACTTAATAAATATATGATCGACCCAAGTAATTATTATGAGTGTTTTCCATAGTTTTTACAAATACATAAAGGTAAGAGAATCACTTTGAAGTTATTAAGTAATTAATATAATAAAGCCATACCCGATTGTGCAAGTATTGATATCAAATTCAAACCACTTTGAAGTTATTAAGTAATTAATACAATAAGTCGTATTGATTTTTGTGATTTGAAAACATTGAAAACAAAAAATATTCATATGAAATGAAGTTATTAAGTAATTAATATAATAAGTAGTATCCATTTTTGTGATTTGAAAAACATTGGAAGTAAGAAATATTCATATGAAAGCTTGTCTCAAAATCTGGAAGAGACACACGATATACACCTATAACATGTATAATAATTTTTTCTGACTTGACACAAAATCTGGTAGACTTTATTCCTTCAATATAATTTTTGTGCTCACACCAAATTTCTTACTACTAATGGTGAGGAAAAACATATATATATATATATATATATATATATATTTCTTACTACTAATGGTGAGGATATATATATATATATATATATATATATATATATATACTTAAAAAATCTATTTTTGACATTACGTGTATATACATTGGTCAAAGATTTACACATCATATTAACTTTCAACTTAACAAAATTTATGGTAAATGAATATTTTCCAAATTATTTATTATGTCTATGTTTTTAAATTTATAATGACAAAATTTATTATAAATGAATATTTTTCAATTTATTTATTATCTCTATAATTTTTCAATTTATAATTATTATATACATTACATATTATAATTATTTTATACATTATATAAATAACCATTATAATTTAAAAGTTTTAAGTTTTATAAAATATTAATGAAATTGTTAATATATTTAATGCAATGTATTTTGCAAATATTAATAAAATTGTTAATATATTTAATGCAATGTATTTTGCACATGAAACAAGATAAATAGTTTAATTTGACAAGGCCCTTATGTCTATATGGAAAGAAAGGCAAACAAATACTTTACCATGTGTCATTTGTCACTTGTAAATAACAAGTATCATATTTTTGTAAGTACGAGGCAAAGCGTGTGCAAGATGCATAATCTAGGTGGCAAAACAAATGACATGGCAAAGGAGGTGGTGCAATCATCGGTTATTTTGACAATTTTTATTTATAGGTCAACGTTTCCTTCTTCGTCTCTGGGGTTGGAAGGAATTGGTCATTGACTGGTCTGTCTCTTTCTTTGTTTTCTATTTATAAGCGAACTTTTCGTGCTTCTTCTCTAGGCATTGGAAGAAATTGACCTCTTTTCTTTGAAAGCTTTAACCAAATCAATCCATTTCCAATTGAATGTTTTTAATCTGTGACTATTCTAATATCTATACTTTCTTAATATAATGTGGTTTATCTATGCTTTCTTAATATAGTATCGTTGGAATTAAATCAACAACCACAAATTTTGACATTCTATTCCTGCATAGCGCAGGTATATGCTGTTATGCAGCCTTGTTACCTCAGCATTCACATTAAGCAGTTTAGGGGATATGCTTAGTAAAGGTAGCTTTTCCTATTCACTATAAATATTTTGGTAAATGTTTCAAATTTTAAATTATAAAAACAAACTTCAAAACTATTAACATTATCTTAAAAAAAACTTAAAACTATTAATACATAAATTATTATTAACATCGCCTTCGCATTATTAAATACCATTAACAAAATTTTATGAAAGTGCCACTAACGATCGCTATCATGAATATTAATAAACTTCGAAAATTTTTAATCATCAAAAACTTGCATTTGACTTTTGTTTGCAAAAAGTGCGTTGATACAAGAATTAAGGATCTTAAGTGATAAAGGGCTTGCGCTTATTTTGATTTAAAAATATATATATTAATATAAAAATTAAATAGCATTTTACAATTTAAGTATTTTAATATAAAAATTAAATTAAATAACATTTTGCAATTTTCTCGCATTTGCAGTGCTTATCATATTAACGCACTCTCGGATCGATAAAAAAAAATATTCCACCAAATTTTTCACCAGAAAATTGCTCACCAAATTTACACTGGACATAGAGTTTTATCCTAAAATTTAGGAGAATCCTAAAGATTTTCTTGTGGTGAATCCAAATGGAGGCTGTCACTTTCACCCACGGTAGGTGCCTGTTCGATTTAGGGGAAGAATGGCATTATCAATCTGAAGATCGAATTTGTAAAGTGTCGCGTGGCCAATCATGGTGTCAATCGAATTAAGATTCGAAATCTTGACTTCCTCAGGTTTCAATAACTTCATGAGGTATTGAAATGTCTCAAATAAGTATAGAATGTAATGTTCTGTAAATGAAGAAAGCTATTGCATGAATTGCGTGAAGATTTTTTTTTTTTTATGTGAATAGAAAGCTATTGCATAAATTGTATGAAGATTTATTTCTTATGTGAATAATTGAAGGTTTTTTCAATTATTCTTTAATTAATATATGTATTACATTTATAATTATAATATTGAGTAAAATTTTAAAAACAAATATAATAATAAAAAATAACATGTTTTTGTTATTTATGTAAATTATTTATTTATTTTTGATAAAAAATAATATATGTACATGAATCTATCTTGTTAGTAAATAATTTTATTTTTTTTTAAATTTGTTTTCTTCTTATTTTACTATGAGATTTAGCTAGCTACTATTTTTAACTTAATGTTAGAAAATAAATTCATTTTTAATGTGTTTTATGTTTACTAAATTTTCATTGATTTGAAATTAATTATAATTTCATTTATATTACTTTAGTTTTCATTTTATTTGATTAGAGTTTTCAAATATTATCTTTTGAGAAGATATTTGGTTATAATTTTCCTTGTTTTTATGCTTTTACAATTGGTCTCCTTTTGTAGTTGAGCAATTACATGGAGGGAATGCTATATTGCAAGTCCCACTTTGACCAACCTTTCAGAGAGAGTGACAACTTTAACAAGGACTTTTACTAGTGTAAGAGATCTATGTTGAGAATCCTAGGAATAGTAATGGATGATGAGTATGATTTTGGTTTTTATTCATAATCATTAAGATTCATTTATTGTAGCTTTATTTTTTGTTCAAACATGTCCTATTTCTTTTGAGAAAAAAATCAAGAAAAATAATTGACAATTTTTAAAGTATGTATATACATATACGATATTATTGAATGTTTTGATAGATTATGCTTACATTTTAAGGTATGTATACATATTTCATAACCATTAAGATACATTTATTGTAACTTTAGTTTTTGTTCAAACATGCTCCATCTCACCCCTTTTCTTTTGAGAGAAAGATCAAGAAAAGTAATTGAAAATTTTTAAAGTATGTATACATATATGATATTATGCTTACATTTAAAGGTATGTATACATATATGATATTATTGAATGTTTTGATAAGTTATGTTTATATTTAAAAGGAAACATTTGATTAATATTTTATAGTCTTTAAATAATATATTTAATTATACTTATTAGAGAATAATTATATATAAATATTTTTTTGTGAAGGTCTTAAACTTGGTATAATATTTTCATTGATGCTATATTAGAGATTTATGTTTTTTTTTATCATTTAAATATGTCAATATTCACTATAAACATTTGATTAATATGTTATAGTCTTTAAATAATATATTTAACTATACTTAGTGGTCTTTAAATAATATATTTAACTATACTTAGTAAAGAATAATTATATATAATTTTTTTTTATGTCAGGTCTTA
>JASDQU010242287.1:49537-81747 GCA_032191745.1 Picea mariana
ACATGGTTATCCATTGTTAACCATGGTAAACCACAGTCAATCATGGTCATGGTCAACCAAGTTCAACCATGTAGTGAATATCATCCATAGTGAAGGTCAACCATAGTGAAGGTCTACAGAAGTTAGCCATTGTCATGATCAACCATAATTAACCATGATCATGGTAATCCAAGGTCAACCACAATTAACCATGGCAATGGTCAACCATAATTATCCATGGTCATGGTCAAGCAAGGCCATAGTCAACCATAATTAACCATGTCAACCATAGTCTTCCTTTCCTTACCAAAGAATACCAAGGTCTAGCAAATTTTACCATGGTCGTGGTCATTTTCATGGTCAACCATAACAAACCATTGTCATGATCAATCATAATCAATCATGGTCATTTTCAATTAATGTATTAATACTTTAATAATGTATTACTTTATGTATTTATTAATGGATTTAATGTATTAAATGTTCTAGCAGTAGTAATGTATTCATTAATGGATTTAATGTATTAAATGTGTTAGTGTATGTAATGATGTATTAAAATGTATTACTATTTTAAAAATATATTTATTAATGTATTAATATTTTAATAAATTTTTATTAATGTATTATTACCTTAGTTAGTATATTAATGTATTACATTAATAATGTATTAATTATTTTATAAATTATAGCAATGTATTAAACTTTAGTAATGTATTTATTAAGTTACTCTTTAAGGTATTAAGGTATTTTTATTATGGTATTTATATTTATATTAAGATATTAATATTTTAATAAAATATTTATTAATGGATTTAATGATGTATGAATGTATTAATAAAATAATCGATTATATATTTATGTATCAATTTATTAATAAATTAATGTATTACATTATAAATTTATGTATTAATGATTTAATTTATACATTACAATGTAATAATGTATTACTAAATACATTAAGGTCAATCTATTACTACTTTATTAATGTATTATCATTGTATTACTTTATTAGTATTTTAATACAAAGCTTATTTTATTAGTATTTTATTAGATTCAAAGCTTATTTGGATATTGAGAACAATTGTAAAACTAGAAATTTTGTATTTTCTCAAAAAAGAATAATTTGAAGCATGTGTTTCCCCACCTATCATGACATTTGGTGTTTAGTATTTATGAAGAATTATGGAAAAAATTCAGAAAATTTAGAAGCTACTTGTAATAATAGCCTTGTCATTGCAATGTGATGAACATAGCCTCATCGTCACAATGTGATGCTTGCATCACATTGTGATGAACATAGCCATCTCATCGCTTTGAGAAGAACAAAACCATGGTGTCGTAGTGTGATGAACATAGCCTTATACGATGAACATACAATGTGACAAAGATAACCATATTGTCGCAATGTGACGAACATAACTATGGTTGACCTTGGTTGACCATGACCATGGTTGGTTGTGGTTGACCATAATTGACAATAGTTAACCATGTTTGAGAGTTGTTGTCCATAGCTGACCATGGCTAGCCATAACCATATTGTCGCAATGACAAACATTAGTTCATCGTCAAAATGTGATGCACATAACCATATTTCCACGATGTGACAAACATAGCCTCATTGTCACAATGTGATGCAAATATCGCAATATCCTTTTCATTGTCAATATGTGAAAAAAAGTATCCCTTCGTCATCAATATGTGAAAAACAATATCTCGACGTCACAATGTGATGAACATAGCCCCGTCGTCATCAATATGTGACAAACAATATTCTGTTATTGCAATGTGATTAACATATCCCTGTCATCATAATGAGATGCAAATATCATGTCATCATAATGTGATGAAATAATCCTATCGTCGCAATGTGATGAACTTATCCCCTTCATCGCAAGCTCGCGAAAATAACCATATTGTCGCAATGTGATAAACACAGCCTCATCGTCAGAATGTCAAGAACATAGCCTCATTTCCGCAAAGTGATGCAAATATCAAGTCATCGTAATCTGACAAACAATTCCAAATGTCTCTACTTGAATGCCATCCTTATTCTTGGTCAACCATGTTCATGGTCACTTATGGAAAACAACTGTGAAACATGGTTATCCATTGTTAACCATGGTAAACCACATTCAATCATGGTCATGGTCAACCAAGTTCAACCATGTAGTGAATATCATCCATAGTGAAGGTTAACCATAGTGAAGGTCTACAGAAGTTAACCATTGTCATGATCAACCATAATTAACCATGATCATGGTAATCCAAGATCAACCACAATTAACCATGGCAATGGTCAACCATAATTATCCATGGTCATGGTCAAGCAAGGTCATAGTCAACCATAATTAACCATGTCAACCATAGTCTTCCTTTCCTTACCAAAGAATACCAAGGTCTAGCAAATTTTACCATGGTCATGATCATTGTCATGGTCAACCATAACAAACCATTGTCATGATCAATCATAATCAATCATGGTCATTTTCAATTAATGTATTAATACTTTAATAATGTATTACTTTATGTATTTATTAATGGATTTAATGTATTAAATGTTCTAGCAGTAGTAATGTATTTATTAATGGATTTAATGTATTAAATGTGTTAGTGTATGTAATGATGTATTAAAATGCATTACTATTTTAAAAATATATTTATTAATGTATTAATATTTTAATAAATTTCTATTAATGTATTATTACCTTAGTTAGTATATTAATGTATTACATTAATAATGTATTAATTATTTTATAAGTTATAGCAATGTATTAAACTTTAGTAATGTATTTATTAAGTTACTCTTTAAGGTATTAAGATATTTTTGTTATGGTATTTATATTTATATTAAGATATTAATATTTTAATAAAATATTTATTAATGGATTTAATGATGTATGAATGTATTAATTAAATAATCGATTATATATTTATGTATCAATTTATTAATAAATTAATGTATTACATTATAAATTAATGTATTAATGATTTAATTTATACATTACAATGTAATAATGTATTACTAAATACATTAAGGTCAATCTATTACTATTTTATTAATGTATTATCATTGTATTACTTTATTAGTATTTTAATACTTTATTAATAATACTTTATTAATGCATTTAATGTATTAAATGTGTTAATGTATTTAATGATGTATTAATGTATTAAAATTTATTAATTAAAATACATTATTACTTTAAAATGTATTATGACTTTAATAATCTATTATTATTATATTACTTTATTAATATATTAATACTTTAAGAAGGTATTAATTAATTAATTAATACATTACATTATAATAATGTAATAATGTATTGTTAATGTATTACTAATTTAATAATGTTTTAATATATATATATATATATATATATATATATATATATATATGACTACATTATTACTATATTAATAATGTATTACTTTATTAGTGTATTAATAATTTAGCAATATATTAATGTATAAATTGATTAATATATTACATTATTAATCTATCAATCAATAAGTTAATTTAGACATTACAATAATATATTACTATATCAGTTATCTTACATCACATTATTAATGCATTATTATTTTAATATGTTACATTATACATTAATGTATTAGTAGTTTACTTTATACATTACAACATTGTAATAATGTATTATTAAATACATTAAGATTAATGTATTAATTAATTAATACATTAATATAACACATTAATGTATTACATTAATAAGTTCTTATTATATATTATATTAATATAATAATTAAATAATACATTAATCATATATTAATGGTAGTTTTCAAAGCATGTCGACTGTCAACTAGCAACGACCACTTTATAAAAGTGGTTGATAGACGCCGATCGACGTCATTAATTTTAAAAGGTGGAAAATGACGTCGATCGATGTATATCAACCACTTTTATAAAGTGGTTGTTGGTAGTTATAATGCAGTCAAAGTTTCATGTTTTTAACCCTTTATACTTTGAAATGTGTTTCATCATACATATCCTTTGTATCCCTTTCTATTGTTTCTCCTCGATTTAAAAGGAACAACACCCGAGCAGCCAAGGAACAACGACCGAGCAGCCAACAGGAACAATGCCCGAGTAGGAACAAAAAAGAAAGGTCGTCTTCATCAATAAGAACAATGCTCGAGCAGGAACATCGCCCGAGCAACCAACACGGTTCATATGCCCGAACAAGAACAATTCCCGAGCAATTAACATGGTTCATATGTACGAACATGAACAATGCCTGAATCTGTGTGCGCCCATGGAGGTGAGGTGGGCCACATAGGCTAGGTGGGCTCCCGAATTGTCAGTCATTTGTCTCCAATAGATAGACAGGTATTATCCTGTTTTTTATTTTGTGTTTCTTTTTTCTTTTCCTCTTTGGCAATGACAATACATTCAACACACATAAAAAATGGACAAGAGGTACCCATATCGGGTGAAACAAACCATTTAGGTCAAGTGAAAATTGCCTCTTCAAGCAAAGCAGGAAAGTGGGTTTGGTTCAATGCCAAATAGTTTCAGGGTATTTTAAAACATAGAGCTGCTCGTCTAAAATGGGAACAGACAAGGAAAAAATTGGCCCTCTGTAATAAACTTTCAAGCAAGCCTCTTTTGCAAAGGTGTAACAACAACAGGACTAAAGACAACAATGATTATGCATTGTACAGTCCCACATCCACACCTCTCATATGGTCACCTGACCTGTATGTGAAAGAGTTACTAAATGCCAAGAGGAGATTGGAGGTTTTGGAAGTCAAAGGGCATGAGAGAGACCTTCAAATCCAACTATTGACAGTAGAAAATTGGGACTTAGCAGAAAACAATAAAGTTTTAACAGATCAAGTGACACTATTGCAAGAAGTCCTTTTGGAAGCAAAGGCTGAATAGCAAGGCTTGAAGGATGTCGAGCAAATCAAAGAAGATTCTACTGTGGAAACTAGAGAGGGGATGAACTCTAAAACACCTAAAGCTGAAGGGAAAACAACTAAATAAACATACACCCATGGAGTGAAAGCAAGGGATGAAGAGAAAAGAGATTTTACAAAAAATTCCAAAACTTGGGCACAAGTCATTAGCAATTCTGCTCATAAGAAAAAAGAAACACACAACCAGGGGGACGACATGGAAGGTAGAGAAAACAAGGAAAGACAAGGCAGAGCAACAAACGTAATTATCAAAGGTGTGAGAGAGTATGGAAAATATGAGTGTACTCTTGATCTTGCAAGTGAATTTTTGAAGTACAAGTTTCTTTGGCAAGGCCAAATTTGCCAAGCATGGAGGGTGGGTAAGCCTAGTGGTGAGAGAGATAGCCCCATAAAAGTCATAATGTCAAGCATATGTGACAAGCAAATTCTCCTAGGCAAGAAGCAACTCTTGAGAGACTCTCTCTTTTTTCTAGACGAAGATTTAACTATTAGACAGCAAGAAGAAAGAAGGGAAGAGTTGTCAAAGGTTAGGGAAAAAAGGGATGAGGGAAAAAGGACATGGCTATTCAAAGGAAAAGTTGTTGTTTCCTTTTTCGATCCTCATTCTAAAACAAGATAGCATGTTGGTGGCCAAGAAGAGACAACAATTTCATTAGCAGAAAAATATGAAACAAGGCCAGTATGGATAAATATGGGTGAAGACTCAACTTTGAGTCTTGTAGACCAAAAAAAATAGCAATCAAACTACTCCTAGGTTTCCTTAAGATTAGTTTATTGGAATTGCAGAGGTTATCCTTGGAGGCGAGGACATGGGTTAGGACCTATCATGGAATATAGAGACATAATTTATCTATTGGAAACACATGAGCATGAAGGGTGCAAGACACCTATGTTTGAAGATTATGTGAAGATGGTAGTGTGGAACAAAGCAACTGAAAATGGTAAAGGACACGGGGGTATCATGGTCTTAGTGAAGAAAAAAAAAGGTCGTCTCATTCAGTTAGAAAGATAAGACTCAAATAAACAATTCATTTGGTTTAAAATATCAGAAAATGGTAACATCATCAGGATTGCAGCATGTTATTTTGCCCCACAAGTTTCAAAAACTTACAAAAATAGGGGGCTTGACCAAAAAGACCTCTTTCCAGCCTTAAAAAATGATATTGCAGCATACTCTCAACTAAATGAAGTCCTAGTGGGCGATTTCAATGCTAGGACAACATGTGAATAAGCTAGTATTCTTCGTTGTAAGGAAGACTGCAACCCCATTTGACTTACAGAATAAATAAATAATCAGTGGACAAGAGACTCAGAGAATAACAAAAGATGCAAATTTTTTGGGGAGCAATTTCTTACTTTATGTGGGGAATTTGACTTAATCATTTGTAATGGGTTGGCTAGATGGGAAAATTCTGGCAATTTCACCTGTGTGAGAAAATGGAGGAAGTTTTGATTGGTGAACAATTATGGGAGTTGAAATATGATCATAAACCGATCTATTTAAGTCTAACTTGGGCTTAACAACAACAACATGGAAATAAAAATCAGCACATTCAACAACCTCATTCAAAGGGAAGAATTCCATTTACTCAAAAAAACTGTAACACCTTCAAGATAGCGCTAAACATGTTGTTTAACAAGGAGAAAATTCTGTCCCAAGACCTTCATAGCCATGAGCTAACAAATTTAATACAAAGCGCACTTACAGAATGCAAAAGAGAAAAAAATAGGAAATAAAAAACAAATTGCTTTCCGATTAATGTTTGTTTTGATGAGGAATGCAAAACAACAAGGAAAACTTTGAAAGAGTCAATCCAAAAAGAAATAAACATAAATCTTACAACAAAATTGTAAGAAAGAAAAAATCTGATTTCATGATCTCAAGGAGGGAGGAACTAATCTTCTTGAGGAAAAATAACCCCAAATTATTTTGGAAGGAACTTCAAACAAAAAAGAAACAAAATGAAAATAATATCATAGCCTATCAATGGTTCAAGTATGCAAAGCAAATTTATGAGCAATATCCTAAGGTGGACCCCCCTCCCTTGGTCAACACTACTACTAATCTCTTCACCGTGAAAGAAATTGAAGTGGGTATCAAAAAGTTGGGTGTTGGAAAAGTAAAATATTTAGTTGAACTCAAAGCAGAAGTCTAAAGTGGGGTTCAAAAACTCTTGCACCTCACATTATGTAAGTTTTCAACAACATCATTCAGTAGGGATTCCCTACATATTGGACAATGAGCCTAGCAATACCGCTTTTCAAGAGTGGGGATGTCAACAATCCCTCCAACTATAGGACCATAATGATAAACCCCTTGTTTGCAAAGTTATTTGGAAGTATGCTAGACAATATAATTAGAAAGTGGGCAGAAGAAGGGGATAAGCGTGCTAAAGGGAAAGAAGGTTTCATACCTAAATACTCAACGATTGATCATAGTATAACTCTAAGGCACATCATTGAAAAAGTGTGGGAGAAAAAAGAGGAAGCCTTTTGTTGCTTTGTCGATTTCAAAAAAGATTTTGATACGGTCCCTAGAGATAATAATTGGCTTAGAATGGGGGAACTTGGGATTCCTATGCATCTTAGAGCAGTCATCCATAGGATATATGAGGAGGTTAAAGTCAAAATCAAAACATCAACTGGTATCTCCAAAAGTTTTAGGAGCGATATAGGGGTCAAACAAGGGTGCCCATTGTCCCCTACCCTTTTTGGTTTATATATAGACAAAATTGAAGAGTGGTTAAACTCACAAGAGGGTGATGGTGCTCTTTTGGGTGATTTTGTGATAAGGCTTCTTTTGTATGTAGATGACCTTATTCTGATTGCTAAATCTGCTCTTGGGTTGCAAGAACACTTAATTTACCTTAAGCAATTTTGTAGTACAATGGGGATGCAAGTCAATACTAGCAAGACGAAAGTGGTGATTTTTTCTAGAAAAAGAAAACATAAGAAACATAAGTTCTACTTTGAAGGAAACACTCTTGAAGAAGTGGTAGATTACAAATACCTCAGAATTGACTTCAACAAAAATCCAAGTCGGGAAGGTTGCAAAAAGAAAATAACTTTGGGAGGTTGGAAAGTGTTCTATGCTTTTCAAAATAGGTGCAGAGAAGCAGAGCTATGGGATTGGAAGACTATGCAAACTCTCTTTGGGATTTTAGTGATCCCGATGGTTCTATATGGTTGTGAAGTGTGGGCCAGCAACACATCTGACTTACAGTGGAAGCAAATTGAGAAGATTCAAAAACGCTTGATCACAAACAAGTTTAAAATTAAAAGTTTAGTCCCTTATGATATCATGCTGAGTGAAATGGGGGATTCTCCTATTGAAGCAATTTCTATGGTGTGTCTCATAAGATATCTAAAAACAATTGAGCAAATGGAAGATAGTCGGTGGCCTAAGGTTGTCTTCAATGGCATATTGTGCAAAATAAAGAAGACGTGGATGTGACAAAATATTAAATGGCTTAATAAATGGGATATCCACTTGAATAGGTGTCATACGAACAATAAAGAGATAAAGGTTTTTGTTATTGATAGGTTCCACAAGAGAACTTGGGATAAAGGGCTCGGGAGAAAGAAAGAGTATTATATTGAAGAGTTTAACCCCACATACAATCATCATCAAAAAGTGTACATAGGGGCCAATATATCTTGAAGAGCCAAAATTCTTATTGCCCAATTAAGAACCAATTCCCATCAACTCTATTGTGAAACTAGGCATTGGAAAAGACCAAAAGAAGCTTGGGAAGAAAGGGTGTGTGTGTTCTCCACCTTCAAAAAAGTGGAAACAAAAAAACATTTCATTTTAGAGTGTGAAGCCTTCAAAGACAGTAGGGACATCTATATAAGCATCTTGATAGCGAGCTCTTGGAATAACTTATTCAGCAAGGGGACAATGGAGAAATTGGGGGAGCTCATCATCAAGTTGAATAGGAAAAGGGATGAAATGCATAAATCAGTGTGTGAGGCGGTCTGTCCCATAGGCTATTGTTATCCTCGTGGACGTTAAAATCATTTTCTTTTCTTTATTTTTCTTATTTAGGCCCTGTCGGACGTCAAATTATGTTAGATGGACCCTATGGACAATCATTTCTGGGAAATCCACGTGTCAACTCCCCATATCTAGAGAACATCACAGATTTAATAGATGAAGGTAAATGATAGCGGGGATCCCAACATGTTTTACCTAATGTGTAGGCACATGGCATGTGATTGGTCTCACGAAAACTAGTTATGGGCGTTAGTATCTTGTTTTATTTATCCTTGTTCTAGCTTACTTTAATACTCGTACCTCATCTTTCAATAGACTAAATTTTAAGCTTTCTACTTCCAATTGGTGGTCTGAGATGCCCTATCTAGGAGATTTTTTGTGAGTGGAAATACATATTCCATTGAAAAATATCCACTATGTGTACGACCATTGTATTGGATTTTTTAGTTAAGGTTTTTATAATTACTCATATAAATAATAAATGTGTAATTATTTTCAATTAAAAATAAGATTTATATGTGTAATTATTTTTAATTAAAAAATATTTTTTTTTCATAAATAAGAGATAAAATGAGTGAGTCAAGATTGAAATTTCAATGGTTGAAAAAATGGATTCATATTAAATTTATTTATTTTTTTACTTAGTAAGCCAATCGCAAACACAATATAAAACACTCAAAAGCAAGAATTAGGATAATATCAAAAACTCAAAAGAAAGAATTAGGATAACTCAAAACAACATCATACATTTATAAGTCTATAGTCAAAAGATATTTAAAAACATCAAAACAAACACTCAAATTATTGTATAATCATGCTCTTGTCAACATTTAGAAGAGGTCAATCATGATCATGATTATTGTATAATCTGCAGATACAACAATTGCTTGCCGTATTTTGGAAAAATGTCCCCGGAAAAAATCGTTGGAGAAGAGTCATTTTTTAGAACGTTTAAACTATGATTTTTTTTTTTATAATTTATCATTTAATGGCTCTTATTTTTGTGGGACCCGCTATGCTATTATTTAATCAACCTTAGGTAAGCATAACAAATTAATATTACCCAAGCTTCGAGACCTTAGATGAAGATAATATCCTTTACGAAATCTCTATTGAGTGTGTGGATGTATATGGTTAGTGATTTTCCAAGTAGTTGGGACGTAGGTTAGTGGATTCGATTTTTTTTTATGGAGTAAGAGAAATCTCCATCCACCCCCTGATGCTTGGATAAATATGGAAAAATATCAAGTGGGCATGATCAACTTAATGTCATTCGACAACATTATGTGCCTACCTCGAAATGAGATTGGAACTTCAACTATTCCAAATTGTGGACAATTTATACCAATTTCTCATGAAGATCTGGATCTCTCCATTCAAACATTTAAGTGAAATGGGCATGTTAATTTAAGTCCGGTTGCACTTTAGGGGTGGCCATACATGGCAGATAACACCATTAATGGAATTCAAGCATTCGGTGAGTGTGTAACTAAATCCATTGTTCACATAGATGTCAAAATCCTCGAACAACAAGTTCAACAATGCCTAGATACACCCTATCTAGTAGCCCACACACTTTGAGTAGAGGAAACAATTTATTCTTTAGAGAGGTCTTCAGAGGAAATTGGATCCACCCTCAATCTAATAGTCAAACTCTTGAATATCACGTTGATCTCTCACCTTTGTTATGGATTAATGAGAAGACAATAATATATGGTTCATCGATGAAAAAACAACTCACCAACATAGACATTGGACTCTCATCGAGAACTCATCATTACACAATGATATTAAAGAATTTTTCTATAGCGGAAAATGCACGCTAGATCAACCTCTTAGCACATGACATCATTCATGATAGCAGATCCATTATTCACACATAAAATAAGCTACAACATCACAATATTTTATTAATTATACTTTGAGCACTATGGTATGTGCATACAGTAATGGAGCACCTTATTTATGCATGCACATGGAACACCCTATATAAAATCAAACACGACACACTCACATTGTCTATGTTATACTTACATTGTTTAGTATATCCTCAACTATAAAAATCATGATCTCACAACATCAGTTCCCATCTTCCTAGTCTCTCTCAGGAGGGAGTCAAGCCTAGACTATCTCTCATAATATATTAGAGAAAAATATAAACAAACATAACATGCATAAGGAACTATTGTACCAAGCCACAAGGCCACACTATCAAGGGATTGCAAAGATCTTTATTTATAATGCTTAGGTTATATATGCAGCCAAAAATAACTCGATTGTTATTCCTATGAATTATACCATTGTACCGATGGCTTCTACTATTGTGAGGACAAATTCTATTGTTGTGATTACCATTGCAATATGACACACTATATACATAATCCATACAGGGTTATTGGTTTCATTGACTTTGTTTCTATATGAAGTCTCACAAGCATAATTTTTTCTAAATTTGTGATGCTACTACAAAGTGTTTCCCAATTGTTAATCCATGGAAACGTGATGCACAAGACCAAAGGTGAATGCACTCTATGTTAATAGCTAAATTCTAATTGGCGATACTAGCATTGATAGGTGAGGCAACAAGAACCAACTCTCCTAGAAACACTAGTGTATCCCATCCAATCATGAATAGAGGTTGTCACAAATTCACATATTTCAAATACCCTAATTTACAAACCATATTAATCCTCCATGTTGTTGGAAGAAAAAACCCAAAATTATAGTCCCTTTTAATTACCTATCATGTTTATCTAACTTGTTGAATAAAGATTTAACAAAAGAGTATGCAATGAGCCACAATGACTTGCCATAATACATTGAGATATAATATTCTAGGGATAACAATCATTTGCATTGAAAATCAGTAAACAAGTAAGTTCATTTTCAAGAGTTCTATTGTGGTATTCTAAAACAATAGTGTCCATGGAAGGCTTAATTTATATACAACAGAAAATCACTAGAAATAAGTATAATTTTTCTTATGCTAAAATAGAAAACAAGGAGTAGCAATTAATTACCATAGGTATTTTTTCTTTAGATCTCATGGAAGAATTAGAGTCTCTACTAGGTGTGCAATATGGGTGGATGAACATCTCACAAGATCCTAGATGAGGCTCGACCCCTCAACCTCTAGAAGGTGTGTGAAAAGCATAATCCCTAGGGGAAGTTCTGAGGACCATCCACACTCTATTGATGCATGCTCATATTCAAACCCTCATGTAGCCCACGGGTCCTAAACACGAAATTCTTGGGGCCATCTTATGTGAAGGGACTTGACCAAGTATGCATCTATGCAGAGAATAGGTGGTCTCATTGGTGGTGTAGTGTGGAGAGAGAAAAATCAAACCTCCTTATCTTGAGAAAGTAGTGACATTAATTCATCAAGACCCTACAATATTCACCATCCTCCTTATCTCAATCTTAGCAAGAAACAATAAGTAGTCCCAACATGAAGCACATCAATCCTTCAAAATAAAAGTTTGACTATAAGAAATTTGAAGACGGTAGGAAGGATGGAGAAGTTTGTAGGTAGAGTAGAGACAATATAGATGGGAGATGGGACATGTGGATGAGTAGATTTAGTAGAGTGCACTGATAGGTGGATTTCAATAAGCCTTTGAAAAATGACGAAATCTTGTAGCACCCTAAGACATATGAATGGCATTACAACCATTGTTAGTGCTAGCCACCATGTAGCCCTCAGTTGTGGCCAAAAGACCGTGTTTTCAAAGCCATCAAATAGAAAAATCCTTACAACACTCACAAGAATATACACATAACCAACAAACAATTCATTACATTGGCCCATGATGGATCCATTATTAATCTACCTATCATCATCTCTGACTGATCTATGCACCTTCATCAATTCCAAGGGACCTTGCCATGTATTTATATTTGATGTTATTGGTGTGGAATGTAGTGAGACACATACTGCATGCTTCAACATCCAAGCAACACATATTTGATGCAATGTCACACCCCACAACTATAGAAGGAATGTGCATTGCACCAATAGTTTCCTACAAACACTATGCAAAAATGAAAGATATTAAGCATGTCTCGTCTAAAATATAAGAATAAGAGGCACACATATATTCTTTGTCACTTACATAGTTAAAATTTGCATCCTTGATCATTAGTCTACCCTTGAGAGGCACACATATATTTTTTGTCACTTGTAACCTATATTCAAAACGTAGACTAGAAGTTTTTAAATGACGGCGGACCGATGCGGTCCATATTAAAACTTCAACTTGTTTCCATTAATGAGGCCCTTGGGGGGGTGAACTTGTAGGGTTTATAGCTTGGAGACACCTGACTCATTGATTTAGACTAAAGGACCCAACCAGTGCCTGCAAAGCTTGCTCAGATGGTGTAAATATTTTCTCTCGTATAATAATACCAAATAGTAAGGATGGAGAATTTTCTGGTGTATGTTATGATCGTTCCATACATTCTTTCATTATTTCTCAAAAATTTGACTAAAACCAACCATCATAAGATATTATTATAGTTCCATTATCTCATCTAACCTATGTTGAAGAGACTGATCATTGATCATCTGGGTGGCGAGGGCGACCCCGAGGCTAGGAACCACAAATTCTAGCAGCATGAACGCTTCTTTTCCATAGACAAGTATGAATGGAATGTGCTTCGCCAACATTTTTGATGTGGTTCGAGAATCCCATAGGACCATGGGGATGCAATAATCCCAGTCATCACGTTGAACATTGAAAAATTTTGTTAGAGCATGTTCTAAAATTTTGTTAAAATCTTCCAATGTATCATTTGCTTGAGGGTGATAAGGGGTGCACTTCTGATGATGGATCATGGATTCCTGGGTGAGTTATTGAATAGTTTCATTCAAAAAATGTGACCCCTTATCACTCATCAACACCCTTGGACATCTGAATTAGGTGATGATATTATAAAAAATAAATTGCATTGGTGTTTTTGTTGTACAATCCTTGAATAACATTTCTTCGGCCCACCTTGTGAGGTATTTGGTCATGGTAATGATTTAGTGCATCCCTGTGTGACACATAGGAGGATTGATGGGCCCAAAAAAATATATTTCCCATTTTTCAAAGGGATTAGGTGATCGAGGAGGATCCATAATGATAAAAAATTGATAGTCTCAAATGCTGATAAAAAAAACTCCATTGCGTAGAGATCGATGAGAGATTTCCAACGCAATTTGAACAACCTCAAATGGATGTTGTATGAATAATATATGGCCTTTTGAAGTTTGGAAAAAATAGGGCAAATGGAAAAGGACAATTTGCGATGTGGAATTAGGGACATGTACGGTTAGATGATGTGGAAACAACACATATGGACACGTGGAATCACTAGAGGCTGACACATGGCAGGATGACATGTGGAATGTACATACACTATATGGATCCATATAGCATTAATGAAAGGATGACACATGGCACTATGGAAGGGTGACGTGGAAGTCTAATAGGTTAACAAGTGGAAGTAAGGATGACACATGGTAGGTACAATGCTAAAGAGGCAGGTATGGTACTGACATGGAAGGTACGGTGGTGATGTGGCATGATAACAGAGAAGGTGACTATGAAGCATACATGGCAAGGATTTGGAACATCCAGAAGGTGACAGATGGCACCTTCCAATTGGCCAATCTTGGCTAAGGTATAAAAAATTGTTGGTGTCGACTGAAATTGAACCCGCGACTTCGACAGAAACATTCCAATGGGCTAACAATTGGACCAATGGATATAAGCGAATATTCCATTGAAAAATATTATATTTAAAGTCAATTTGTATAATGGCGGATGGAAAATAGGGAGGATGAGTTTTGAATCGGTGACCTTCACCAAATAACTCGACGTCCTAACCAGCGTGCCAAGGGTATCAGTTGTAACAGAGCGACAAAACATTATATTTAAATTATATTGTAACCATATGTCAAATGGAGGGAAAGGTTTGTGGGTTGAATCCTGTGACCTCCACCGATCTAGGAGTATCTCAGTGGCCACCCACCTTTTCCAACTGGCTCAAAACAAGTTTTTGGCAACTTACTATTTTTAGCAGTGTTTCGGTTCCTGAACTTACGCGGCCATTTTGGGGGCCTAAATGACTCTTTTTCGTTATTGGACACCTCAATGATACTTGAAGGCTTTGATTGAGCCCCCTAAATGAATCTCTTCATCAATACCTTTCCAACGAGCTATCGTGCATCCTAAATGGATATCATATGCAAAAGTTACGACCCCAGGAAGTTGATATACTAACTTGCCCCAATGGGGCCCACATGAATTTTGGCGATTCATCTCCTAGGGTTAGGTTTTGGATGTATAGGGTTTTGGCATTCATGTTTATTGTAAAAATTCCTTCAGAGCCTCATTGTACTCATCTTCTTACGAATGAGCATAGCCGTCACATCTCTTCTCAGAGATAAGCTTCCACCATCCTAACAAGCTTGTTTTCAGTATGCATTTTACAGTTTTCAACATATTTCTTATTTAATAGAGGTCAAGTTTTACTGTATCTCTATTATTGTTCACTGTGTCTCTGTGTTAATATTATAAATCCATGGTTTCATTTCATTCTTCTCATAAATTCAGATCAGTGTTATCAGAGTGGTCTGCTTGTCGTTTTTTTTAATGCATGTACTCGATGCGGTCAGGGTATAGAGAGTTGGGTCTCGATCTTGTTTCTCTTGAGGAAATATTCTCTCACATGCCCAAGAAACCGTCCATGGTGGGTGAAAAAAAATATGACGGGACAGGAGATCCTTTCAAAATGTTGCTCGAGGAATCCCTTGAGCAATAGAGGAACAAGATGATGGACAAATTTGCACAAATCCTTCGATGACTGCTGAAAAGCGACACATCCACCTCAAGCAGAGGTACCCCCCCCCTTCAAGGTACAAATCAATTTTGATATTCCTATATTTGAAGGTCAAATAGATGAATATTTTGTAGATAAATGGTTAAACCTTCTAGAAGGGTATTTTTCGGTCCACAACTTTTTTGATAGAGAAAATATTACATTTGCACTCCTCAAGGCCATACCCCATGTCAAATATTGGTGGGACAATTTATGTGAGAAAAAGGAAATAGATGGATCCACATTAATTGAAGTTGCACCCACTTGGGGTTCCTTCAAGGATGCTATTAAGGAACAATACTACCCTGTTGGAAGTTAAGACGACTTGTATACAAGATGGACCACACTGTGGCAGGAAAGAGACCAAACAATGCCATAGTTCACTAATGTATTCCATACCTTGCGCACCAAGATGGGTATCAAATATTCTGAGTGACATCTAGTGCTCAAGTACCGTGGCAGTTTGCATAGATACATCCTAATAGAAATGGCATTTTTGGACATTTCATCCTTGGGCACAGCCTATCAATATGCCATCAAAATAGAGCAGAAGATGAAACAAAAGACACGACAATTTGGGTCTGGGAACCCCTCACAACAGAAGAAGGGAAAGGGTAGCCCTAACCCACAGAAAAAAGGACAGAGAAAATATGGGAAACCTAGGACAACCAGTCCAAGCCGTAAGAAAATAACAACAATGGGAAGACGAAGAAAGATACTGGGAAGTGGTGCGACTTCCATAAGAGACTTTGACATAAAACTGTTGATTGATGCTCAAACCAGTCATTGGTGGCTAATGTAAAATTCTATGAATCAGATGCGGGTTCCGAATCTGAGTGAGAACTAGAAAAGGGGAGACAGATCATTGACTTGGAACCCAGTGCCACCGTTGGTACCACCAAGATCCAACCTGATGAACTTGATGAGCTAGAGGAAGGCGAGTGCCACTTTCATTCATAGATGTGGGTAAAAGGCACTCCGTTTCAATTCATCATTGATAGTGGTAGCCAAAAGAACATCATCTCAGCATATGTCATCAAGCGGCTAGCCTTACTGACAATGTCGCACCCATATCCCTACACCATCGAATGGCTCCGTCAAAGAAGTGAAATTCATGTCAGCCAATAGTGTTGCATGTCATACAACATCAATCCATTCAAAGATGAGGTATTGTGTGATGTCCCCCCCCTCAAAGTTTGTGATGTTATTTTGGGCCAACCTTATTTATGGAAACACCATGCTATATATGAGTCTAGGCCTCGCAGTGTTATTATTACTTTGAACATGAAATTGTACAGGATTCCTGAGGTAGTCCCACCTAGTGATATTTCCTTGATCTCTACCAAACAATGCAGGAAGGTTATTTATCAAACCGAGAATTTTGTCTTCTTCATGATTCTCTCTTAGAGTGAGAAAAAGGTTGCAACCACATCCATGGCCTCCAAGACCAACCTCTCCATGCAGCAGAAGAAAGTGGATAATGTCGTGGAAGAATACAAAGACATATTCACATCACCTACTGGGGTACCTATGCACTGTCATGTCAAGCATACCATCGATCTGACCACCGACATAATGATACCAAATGGACCAGTCTATCGCTGCTCAATGCTAGATAAAGAGGATATCAAGCGTCAGATCCAAGAACTCCTCCATAAGGGACACATCTGACCTATCTCATCACCTTTTGGAAGCCCAAATGTGTTGGTGCAGAAGAAATACGGGACTTGGTGACTTTACATTGATTATTGGGCCCTGTTATCGCTCAATTTGTACTTATTCCAGGGGAAAAGGTTAAGGGAAGGAAAATTGTTGTCACAGGAGGTTATCCTATCACTGTCACCTCAATAGGATATCTCTTTCTATTTAGGTTTGATGGCTCAGGGGAGACTTCCCCAGGGACCTGGGGCTTTGAGAAGGCAAAGGTTAAAGTGTCTATGAAAATGTCCCCTCTCACAAGTCACATTGATCATAAATTCCTAGGGTTTTAACCAATGAAGAAATGAGGTATTAAGATGTACCTACCCAATGTACCTTCCTAGAACAAAGAAACAAGAAAAGATATCTTTTGCAAGTACAACTTGTTGTTAGTACTTCATAAAACCATGGACTTCAACAATAAAAGAAATAGTTGATATATGATGAAGCAAACAAAATTTTATAGCATAAATGTTTATAAGACAATAGATTCACAATAAATTCCTTAAAATGGCTTCAAAATGACCAAGAATAATTACTCATCAATACCAAAGTACTAGCATTTGTTAGAAGCAAATAAGGTAGTGTATTAATCAATTTTCAATTTATTTTAGGTGATTTTAGTGCTGCAATAGATGGTTGTAGCTTACTTTAGTAACATCAGCAAATAGGTTAGTATATTAGACTATTCTAAGGTTAGGAGTAGTTAGTAGAGAGCTTAAGGTAAAGGTTTTGATAGTAGATTTTGTCAATCACTCAATTGTAAGGCTTAGATCAATGATTTTTAGGGTAAATGGAGTCCTTTTAGGAAGACACAAATCTTGAAGGAACAAATGATAATAAGAGAACTACAGACAAGAGGGGTCATTAATTGAAGTGTTGGTATCCCAAGGCTTCAATCACCAAACCCTAGGGGGAAAATGGCTACTAGGAAGTAGGTAACCCTAGGCCCTAGTATTTTTCCTCCTTCTTTAGCTCAAAGACGAAAAATATGATGGCTTAGATGAAGTAAAAGGTGCTAGAGTGTTGCAATGGCAAGGCCCTTAGCAAAAAGCTTCAAGAAAATTGGTTTTCTAGCATAATCTAGTACGTGAAAGTTATTAAGGCAAGAACAATAACATGTTCTTTAGCCTACTAGGGTTTTAAGATAGAAATTTCATAATCTTAGTATAAATGCAAGATAAATATAACCATAACCATTCAATGAACAAGAATTGCATAAAATTTACTTACATTCACCAAGAATCATCTAGCAAATAGCCTAGTTGAACACTTCCACCAAGAAAAATGCCAAAATACTCCAAAATAAGCCTCCTTCAAGAAGTGTGCACTAAATTTCAGCCAAGTAACCCTAAGTAGGGCACACATTTCAGACCTCACTTAGTGTGAGTGAAATATGATGAAATAATACAAGAGAAAATCCTTTATTTATACAGTTGCAATGACCAGAATTAGGTCAAAAAGGCCAACATGGCCAGTTTACATGTAATATCTAGTTTTTACATTAAATGACAAATCAAAACCCTAAATCAAGAAAAAATGGTGACATAATGCCCTTTAGGGTAATTTTAGGCCTCTCTAGTGAAACGTTGGCCTCTAGGAGCAAAATGTTAGGCCTCCCAAGGCCCCTGGATCAAGCCACATGTGCCACTTGGCACACAAATTCCTCCAAAGTGTCCATCAAATGCTGGGTGACGTCAAAAGTCAAATAGGTGATGTCATGGGCCTTCCAATGCCTACATCATAGTGGGAGGGAAACACCCCCCTGGGTCCAGGCCTGCCAGGCTATCTCTGGTGGAACGTCCTTCTATTTCTCTGGTGCAAACCTTTGTCCTGTCTCTGCCCCTGGTTGGGGTCTCAACATCCATCTGGTGGGATTTTATCCCTATGGACGCCTGAACTAATCATCTCCCCATGTGTACATGTTCATCAGGTGTGGCCCTGCAATAACAGAAAGTACGCCCTCCATGGGCTCATAAGTCATAGGGATCATATCAATGCCAATCAAATATAATAATCAAGTTTATTCAACATGTGCATAAAACCCCCTTTTCCCAGACAAATGCTTAAATACATTATGCTACTACACAAGCCAAGTTGGAGAGGATGTCATGAGGTCCTATTGGGATAATTCTCATTGGACATGGGATGTTTCCAGGTGAAGACAAATCCAAGCCATGTAAGTGGATGAGGTGGTGAGGCATGTTTGAGCAATGGGTGCAGTGATGATAGGGGAATGTATGGATTACCTGTGGGTGCCTCTGAAGAGGTTGAACTGCACCTTGTCATGGATTCAAATGTTACCAAGCCCATTCAATTCCTTTTATCTTTTATCTTATTCATTTTTCTTTCAAGAGACTAGTTATGGGACACTGCCCTGGCGTGGTGACTAGTGGTGACAATGTTACCCACAAACATTTCACAGAGATGAGAAGGATGGCTCGTGATGATACCCCCTTTCTCTTGGCTATGCCACCAAGAGCCACTACACTAGCATGGTGACCAGATGAATGGTAGTGTCATACCGCTACATTCCCATGGAGCTAGTAGGTTGGCTCGTGATGAGACCCCCTATCCTCCAACTAGGTCTTGATTTTATTATTTTATGGATCCCTCTGTTTCTTGCTGAGAATCCTTTTATTGCTTTCTTGGGGATCTCTAGGTGAAGCATTTTAAGGGTTTTTTATTTTGGATTTTATCTTTTTCCAACTACTTTTACCCTATGGGCCTTTAGCCCCTTCTTCCCACAAGGTAAGGTAAAACCCTTTGCTAGCTTGGAAAACCCAGTGCCCGAACCAATGTATGGGATGGATGAGGGGGAAAAAGATGAAAAGTGGTAAGTATGGTGGGAACGGACGATGACCTTTCATGAACACACCTAGTGGCAACTCAAACCCTATGGGAACCAACTTCCTAGGGCATCCTGTCATTCCCCCTAGGTGTGGACAAGTGGAAAGGCATAAGATCCAAGCACACGTTATAAGTAAAAATAATTAAATGCACATATTCAAATGTTTTGAGAATCAGAGTGACACATAACATGATACCCAGACTCATTACCTCATGGAGCAAGACCCACTTTTGCTGAAGGACGAGGCCAATGGGATGGATGCTCCTACTGTTGACAAGGTGGAGGTGCTGAAGAAGAAAGATGAGCCCTCCAGGGCCAGGCTCAAATCAATATGCCTCTCGATACTCCATGTATAGGACCTGTGGGCTCCAACTTGGGGACATCTTCTCACCATAGAGCGCATGAGAACCTCAACATCTATGGCATGACCTGTGACCTGCTTGATCTCAACAAAATATTGATAGTAATCAGTTGGGGTGGTGATATCACCCCTGGCTCACATATGGTACAATAAATGAAAATAAACAAGCATATATACAAATGGAAATACAACTACTCTAGCATGAAATGCAGATGGTATATACAATGAATGCAAATGCCTACCTACTTGCCTCTACTTACCTGTTGGTTGAATGCTAGGTGTAGTCAAATAGCCAGTGAAACCACCCTAGAAATGTCTCACAATACTTGCCTATGTGCTTCATCATAAACCAAATCAGTGATAAGTTAAGCTCAAAAATAACATGAGTTAGAAAATGTATAGTATCATTGGAAATGGTAAGGTCTAGCTCATGGAAGCGGGTGGGAGGGAAAAAGTGGTGCCAAGTCATACTATCAAAAAAGAGATCAATCCATCTCAGAAAGGGATCATGAAAAGTCAAGGGTTCAAAATACTGACTCGAAGAGTATGAATGTTGGCTACCTTGGACATCTTCACAATCTGAGACCTGGGAAGGGATCAACAAGAACCGAAAGGATGACCGAAAATTCCTTAAGGGGAAGCTAGAAGACTGTGATAATAAGCTTCTTCTCAAGGTACCAAACCTTCCCCCAAAAACCAAAAGGAGGATTTGTCTTACAGAAGACTTGGGATAAGGGACATGTTTTAGAACCATACCCTCAGTGACATAGCGAGGTAAAATAATCAAAGTCAGGTAGAAAATATCATGACAAGTATTCTTCTTTAGGCAAACAACTTCCTCAATCTCATCACGATCTGAGCACAATGATGGTTGATAATTTTCTTCATAGAATAAATCCAAGTGCTAAGAGGAACTATCATCAAAGTCGTCAAGGTATGATCAAATTTTTTTAGGAGAGAATAGCATTAGGTCATCCTTGGGTGTCTGAAAAAAATTTGTAATCATGTCATGTCCTTGTTGCCAAATGTCAAATTTATTAGTAAATTCATGTGATAATGGTAAAGGAAACTTTTGGACTTGACCCTCAATGTCATAAATGTGATCCCCATCATATCCAATCACATCCCAATTACATTTCCTGACATGTATGAACTCTTCAATATTATCAACAAAATCATCTTCTTCATTATAGCATGAAGGGGTAAAAACATCCAACACTTATTCACTTTCCACATCATAAGATAAAGAATCATTAAAAATTTGGAAAGGGAAACAACTGACCTTGCTTACTTCTTCTTTTGCAGGAGCTTCAATTATTTGGATGACTTCATCAAATGGAAGACTTGCTTCTACATCTTCAACTGTACAACAAGGAGGATCTGCCTTGCCCGAGGATTCCATTTCTCCTTCACTCTCTGAATCATAGAATAAGGTATTATCAAAATCCTGAAAAGGAAAATGACTAACCTCATCCTCTTCTTCTTGTGTAGGAGGAATAAGCTCATGGAGGGCTTCATCATAGGGAGGAACACATATCGATACTTCATCATCGTGTTTGATATCTCCAGGCTCTCGCTCTTTAACTATATCTTTGTTATCTTCGGTAGAAGCATGAGTAAATTCTTGTTCTTCCCCATGGGATTGGTAAACTTCATCAAGAACCCCTTCCTCAACCTCTTGTTGAATGATGTATTGTTCTAAATATTCCAAGGTTTCTTCAATATATGTCTCAAGGGAGCATGCTCTCTTCGGAATATCTGGGGTGTCTTTGGGCTCACAAGCCTTGACTTCTGGAAAAAAGGATTGTTCTTTGAATGAAGAGATGTTGGCTTCGATTTTTGTAGCCATATTATAAACTTCCTGGATTGTTCTAGGGGCTTCGTCTTCGATAGGGAAACTTATTTGTCCCATAAAGGCTTTGGTGTAAAGAAAAAGAAGAAAGTCATGTGATAGGTGATGGATTATTGGGATCTATTGTAATATCCTTTCAAATTTATCATGAAATTACCCAACAGTTCCATTCGTATTCTTCTTCATGTGAGTAAGTTTTTTTAGAAAAACAAAAGGATCCCATTTTTCGAGGAAAACCTCTTCCAATTGATCCATGGTGGAAATACTAGCATCAAGGAGGTCTTCATACCATCTCCTGGCATTATCATGAAGAGTCGCAGAGAAAAGTTTCATTGCAAATTCTTCGGCATCGTCACTGATAGGATGAAGTTGAAAGAAAGGATAAAACTCATGCACATTTTTATTCGGATTCTCTTCATAACTACCAGTTAATTTAGGGAGCCATTTTCCATACCTTAGAGGCATTTGTTGTGGATACCCTAGTATTTTACTCATATCCAAGGGTTTAAAGTTTCATGGGTCCCATTGAGAAGTCATGGTTGGATTTGTCATTTAGTGGAGTCGCCAGATAATTTTCTTGAAACTATCAAAGGGATGAGGGGATCGCCCTCAGTGGAGTCGCCAGGTAAGCTTTGCAAAGCAAAGGATTTTGAGGAAACGATTACCGAAAAGTGTCATCTTGAGGAGAATTGACTCAGTGGTCCCTGACAACGACACATAAATGTTATCGCTCAATTTGTACTTATTCCAGAGGAAAAGGTTAAGGGAAGGTAATTTGGCGTAACAAGAGGTTATCCTATCACTGTCACGTCAATATGATACCTCTTTCTATTTAGGGTTGATGGCCTAAGGGAGACGTCCCTGGTGACCTGGGGTTTTGAGAAGGCAAATCTTAAAGTGTCTATGAAAATGTCTCCTCTCACAAGTCACAATGATCATAAAGTCATGGGGTTTTAACCAATGAAGTAATGAGGTATTAAGATGTACGTGCCCAAAATAAAGAAACAAGAAAATATGTCTTTTGCAAGTACAACTTGTTGTTAATACTTCATAAAACCTATGGACTTTATCAATAAAATAAATAGTTTATATATGATGAAGAAAACAAAATTTCATAGAAGTGATTCTTATAAGACATTAGCTTCACAATAAATTCCTTAAAATGGATTCAAAATGACCAAGAATAATTACTCATCAATACCAAAGTACTAGCATTTGTCAGAAGCAAATAAGGCAGTTTATTAATCAACTATTCAATTACTTTTAGGTGCTTTTAGTGCTGCAATATATGGTTGTAGCTTACTTTAGTAACAACATCAAATAGGTTAGTATATTAAACTATTCTAAGGTTAGGACTAGTTAGTAGAGAGCTTAAGGTAAAGGTTTTGATAGTAGCTTTTGTCAATCACTCAATTGTAAGGCTTAGATCAATGCTTTTTAGGGTAAATGAAGTCCTTTTAGGCAGTGAAAAATCTTGAAGGAAAAAATTATAATAAGAGAACTAGAGATAAGAGGGGTCATTAATTGAAGTGTTGGTAGCCCAAGGCTTTAATCACCAAACCCTAGGGAGAAAATGGCTACTAGGAAGTAGGTAACCCTAGGCCCTAGTAGTTTTCCTCCTTCTTTAGCTCAAAGATGAAAAATATGATGGCTTAGATGAAGCGAAAGGTGCTAGGGTGTTGCAATGGCAAGGACCTTAACAAAAATCTCCAAGAAAACTGGTTTTCTAGCATAATCTAGTAGGTGATAGTTATTAAGGCAAGAACAATAACATGTGCTTTAGCCTCCTAGGGTTTTAAGCTAGAAATTTCATAATCTTAGTATAAATGCAAGATAAATACAACCATAACCATTCAATGAAGAAGAATTGCAGAAAATTTACTTACATTCACCAAGAATCATCTATCACATAGCCTAGTTGAACACTTCCACCAAGAAAAATTCCAAAATACTCCAAAATAAGCCTCCTTCAAGAAGTGCACACTAAATTTCAGCCAAGTAACCCTAAGTAGGGTGAAAATTTCAGACCTCACTTAGTGTGAGTGAAATATGATGAAATAATACAAGGGAAAATCCTTTATTTATACAGTTACAATGACTAGAATTAGGTCAAAAAGGCCAACATGGCCAGTTTACATGTAATATCCAATTTTTACATTAAATGACAAATTAAAACCCTAAATCAATAAAAATGGTGACATCATTCCCTTTAGGGTGATGTTAGGTCTCTCCGGTGAAACGTTGGCTTCCAAGAGCAAAACGTTAGGCCTCCCAAGGCCCTTGGATCAATCCACACGTGCCACTTGGCACACAACTGCCTCCAAAGTGTCCATCAAACGATGGGTGACGTCAAGGGTTACATAGGTGACGTCATGGGCCTTCCAAGGCCTACATCATAGTGGGAGGAAAACACCCCCCTGGGTCCAGTCTTGCCAGGCTGTCTCTGGTGGAATGTCCTACTCTCTCTATGGTGAAAACCTTTGTCCTGTCTCTACCTCTGGCTAGGGTCTCAACATCCATTTGGTGGGATTTTAGCCCTATGGAGGTCCGAACTAATCATATCCCCATGTGTACCTGTCCTTTGGGTGTGGCACTGCAAAAAAAACATGTACGCCCTTCATGGGATCATAAGTTACAGGGATCATAGCAATGTCAATCACATCTAATAATCAAGTTTATTAAACATGTGCATAAAACCCCCTTTTCCTAGACAAGTGCTCCAATATGTTATGCTATTCTACAATCTAGGTTGGAGAGGACGTCAAGAGGTCCTATTGGGCTAATTTTCATTGGACGTGGGATGTTTCCAGGTGAAGACAAATCCATTCCATGTAAGTGGATGAGGTGGTGAGGGATGTTTGAGAAATGGGTGCAATGAGGACAGGGGAATGTATGGATTTCTTGTGGGTGCCTCTAAAGAGGGTGAGATGCACCTTGTCATGGATGAAAATGTTTCCAATACCATTCAATGTGTTTTATCTTTTATATTATTGCTTTTTCTTTCAAGAGAATAGTTAGGGGACACTCCCCTGGCATGGTGACCAGTGGTGACAATGTTACCCACAAGCATTTTACAGAGATGAGAAGGATGGCTCGTGATGAGACCCCCTTTCTCTTGGCTATGCCACCAAGAGCCACTACGCTAGCATGGTGACCAGATGAATGGTAGTGTCATACCGCTACATGCCCATGGAGCTAGTAGGTTGGCTCATGATGAGACCCCCTATCCTCCAACTAGGTCTTGATTTTATTATTTTATGGGTCCCTCTGTTTCTTGCTGAAAATCCTTTTATTGCTTTCTCGGGGATCCCTGGGTGAAGCATTTGAAGGTTTTGTTCTTTTGTATTTCATCTTTTTCCAGCTACTTTTACCCTCTGGTCCTTTATCTGCTTCTTCCCACAAGGTAAGGTACAACCCTTTGCTAGCTTGGAAAACCCAGTTCTCGAACCAATGTATGGGATGGATGAGGGGGAAAAAGATGAAAAGTGGTAAGTATGGTGGGAACGGATGATGAAATTTCATGAACCCACCCAGTGGCAATTCAAACCCTATGGGAACCAACTTGATAGGGAATCTTGTCATTTCCCCCAAGTGTGGACAAGTGGAAAGGCATAAGATCCAAGCACACGTCATAAGAAAAAATAATTAAATGCACATATTCAAATGTTTTGAGAATCAAAGTGACACATACCATGATACCCGAACTCATTAATTCATGGAGAAAGACCCAGTGCTGCTGAAGGACCATGCCAATGGGATGGATGTTGCTACTGCTGACAAGGTGGAGGTGATGAAGAAGAAAAATGGGCCCTCTAGGGCCATGCTCAAGTCAATATGCCTCTCGGTACTCCATGTCTAGGACCTGTGGACCTCGATACATAATCTCCTTAGTTATCCCTAGGCTAGGGGATAACATGCCCTAAATAAAATCACAGTCAAGAACCGATACCTGATTCCTCAAATCGACAATCTCCTTGATCATCTCAAGGGGGCCAAATAATTCAGTAAGATTGATTTGAAGTATGTCTACCATCAGGTCCCAATAGAATAGATAGATGTATGGAAAACTGCCTTCAAGTCAAAAGAAGGTCTTTTTGAATGGTTGGTCATGCCCTTTGGTTTGACAAATTCCCCAACAAATTTCATGAGGATGATGGAAAATATCTTGCATCATTTCACTAATTCTTTTGTGGTGGTGTATTTGGATGACATCCTCATCTACAAAAAGACTTGGGTAGAACACTTGCAACATATTCAATGTGTTCTACACACTCTTCGGTAGAATAAGCTATATGCCAACTTGGAAAAATGATCCTTCGACATGGATAGGATCCAATGCCTAGGCTACATTGTTGATGCACATGGTGTTCATGTTGATCCAACCAAGATCCAAGTCATCCGTGACTGGATAGCCCCAACCACACTCACTGATATTCTGAGCTTCTTAGGCCTTGCCAATTTCTATCATAGGTTTGTGTTGGGATTCTCCCATATTGCATGAGCCCTCAGCCAAATAACCAGGGGTGGTGGTAAGAAATTTTTTGTGTAGGGAATGTCCCAACATAAAGTGTTCGATGATTTGAATTAGCACTTGTGCTCCACCCCAGTTCTTTCATTACCTAACCTGAAACATCCCTTTGAGATCAAGAAAGATGCTTTAGACTATGTTGTGGGCGCAGTCATCACTCAACATGACCACCCCGTGGCGTATCATAGTGGGACACTATTAGATGTCATTGGTAAGTACCCTACTTACAAAAAACAAATGTACTCCATTGTGCAAGCTTGCCGCCAGTGGAGGCATTACATTCCCAGGAAGGAGACAATCATCCACAATGATCATAAGTTGTTGCAGTTCATACAAACATAACGAAAATTACAGAATGACCTCCATCAAAAGTGGTCCACATATTTTCAGTATTTCCACCTCAACATCAAGTATAAAACATGAAGTACCAACAAAGTTGTTTATTTCCTCAGCCAACCTCTAGTCACAAAACTCACCATAGTGCTCTATTCTTGTTGCCACGAGACCTCTGAATGGCCCCACCTCCATGGGAGAGATCCTGACTTCACCAACAAATATCAGATGTTGGGTACAAAGACAACTTCCACTAATTTTCATCTTCAGGATGGGATGTTGTGTCATTTGGGTGATCTCTGCATTCCATCAAGTGAGTGAACAAATTTGATTTGGGAAACCCACTACAGTTGAGTGGCAAGACACTTTGATGTGGAAAAGATAGTGGCAGTGTTGCAATGACATTTCTACTAGTCGAAACTTCGACAAGATGTCAACAAATATATCTAGTCGTGCACTGCCTGCATATCTGGTCGTTCATTGCCTACGCTATTTCCAAACCAACCACTAAGAAACAAGGCATCTACACTTCTCTGCCTACTCCTAACATGCCCTGGGAATCCATCTCAATGGAATAATGTTGGGCCTTCCATCCACCAAGTGGGGAAATGAATGTATTTTTGTGGTTGTTGATCACTTTTCCAAGATGGCGATTCTGGTTGCCTACAAGAAGAGCATAAAAACAAAGGCCACTTCCAAGATCTTCTTTGAACGAGTGTGGGTACACTTTGGGATCCCACAAACCATTATCTCATTTTAGGACAGTTGGTTCCTCAACACATTCTATTCGAGCCTCTAGTCATTGCTGGACACCAAGCTCACCAAGTCCACTTCCTTCCACCCCTAGAAGGATGGTCGAACCAAGGTCATGAACCGCATGATCCTACACATCCTGCGCATGTACAATTCCAATCACCCCAACACCTAGGATGAGAGTCTTCCCTATGTTCAACACAACTACAAAAGAGCCATACATATCTCAACCAGCCACAACCCTTTTCAGGTGGGATTGGGATTTCAACCATTAGGTCCCATGGATGTTGCACTACCCCTTGCAACCATGCAGAAAGACTCGTTGCATGCTCCAATTGGAGCTGAAAAAACCACTCGATTCATTAATTAGATCCATCACATCCACCAACAGGTTCAGGATATTTTACAGAATTCCAATGCCAAGTACAAGCAACGTCGTGATCAACATTGGGTTCCATACAAGTTTCAGGTGGGAGACAAATTTTGGTTGCACTTGTAGGAAGAACGCCTTACATGGCCTCATCAAAAGCTTCGTCTACTCCGTTATGAACCCTACACCATCACCAAGGTTTTGGGTGATAATTGTTTTGAGCTCAACCTTCCCCCCCCATCCTTGTCTTGCTCCCAATGTTCAATTTGGACCTCCTTCAGCCTTATTTTCCAACATTATTAGACACCTCAGAGATAGCAGAACAACACCAATATAGCTCAACCCTGACTACATGGAACAATCATCCACTGATCATATCATGGACACACAGTTCAGGGGCACTCTCCAACAAAGGATCCAACTTTATCGGGTTGTCAAAGCAGAGCAACTCCTGCACCAAGGAAAGTGGCTCACTTGGGGCCAAATTCAACAGAAACTTCCTCGCCTGATGGGGGAACTCAAAAAAATGGAGACCATTGTTTCCTAAGGGGGGAGGATTGATCCAAGAGGATCTTAGTGGCCACTCGCCTTTTCCAAATGGCTCAAAATAGTTTTTTGGAAACTTACTATTTTTAGCATTTTTTGGTTCCTGAACTTCTAGGGCCATTTTGAGGGCCTAAACAAATAATTTTCATGATAGGGCACCTCAATGATAGCCAAAGGAATTTATTGAGTCCCCTAAATGAATATCCTCTTCAATACCTTTCCAACAAGCTATCGTGCGCCCTAAATGGAGATTATATGCAAAAGTTACGACCTTGGGAAGTTGATGTATTAACTTACCCCAACGGGACCAACATGACTTTTGGAACTTCATCTCTTAGGGTTAGGTTTTTGGATGTCTAGGGTTTTGGAATTCATGTTTATTGTAAAAATTCCTTTAGAGCCCCATTGTACCCAGCTTCTTGCGAATGAGTGTAGTCGTCACATCTCTTCTTAGAGATAAGTTGCCACCATTCTAGCAAGCTTTTTTTCAGTCTGCATTTTATAGTTTTCAACATATTTTATATTTAATAGAAGTCAAGTTTTACTATATCTATGTTATTGTTCACTGTGTATGTGTGTTAATATTATAAATATGTGGTTTCATTTTGTTCTTCTCGTAAATCCGGATCATCTACCCATGCCGATGTTTTAATATTATGCCCCAACCAATGCGCCAACAAGCTCCCTTTGTTAATGCCCATGAGGATATGATTATTAAATATTGAATTAATAACCATCCGAGCATATCGGGAGGCAGGTGGGATTCAATGCCTCAACTTCCCTTATATAAGCCAAACACCTTTGCCATTGCAACACACGATTTTTGGTGTCAAGCACTCGGAGTGAGTTTGTTTTGACATGGGAATGCATGCTAAAAGGGTACTCAAATGCTAAGAACCCGAATGGGGTTCGTTTTTGTTATGACTGAAGGCTCGTGTGTCAAGAACCTAGATTGGGTTCATTTTGACATGGAACTTCATGCAAGAAATCAGAGTGAGTTCATTTTTTATGAGCATGGTATTTTCATGCCAAGAATTTAGAGGAGGTTTGTTTTGGTTATAGTTCATGCCAAGAAATTGGATTGAGTTCATTTTGGTCTCGATTTATGTGTGAAGAAGTCGCTACAATTTTATTTTGATAATGTTATTGAGCCTTGGGACTCTTTGAGAGAAGTATAGTGTGTTTATAGTCGAAAGTTTTGGTTTTCCAAGGTGGTACCGATTTTGGTAGTTATACTTGTGTTTGAGTAGTAGATAAGAAGGTCAAGTGTGGGAGTTATGTTTAAGCATTATTGAGCATCAATAAAGTGGTCTCTCATTTTGAAGCAGACCCGTAGATGTAGCCCAATATGGGTGAACTTTGTTATCAACTTGTGTAATGTGACTTGATCTTTGTTGTTAATATTTCTATCATTTTCAACATGTTTCTTTCCGTGAGTTTTTATCAATTAATGAAGTTTATGGATAAGTATGCATATTCACATGTTATTTTGAAAATAGTCAAGACAATCTTAATTTTCAAATCAGGTTGGATGTTAATGTATACTTAAGAACTAATTTGACACTAAGTATTTTCGGATCAAGTTGGTATCAGAGATGGATAGTATCATTGGAAGGCAAGTGGTATCAGAGTTGGTTTGATGTGTTTTTTCAAGTGAATGCTTACGAGGTCCAAACTCAATCTTGGTGAAGTATCGTTGAAGAGTACATTCCTGAGATTGGTTTGAGGTTTGCATTTGGAAAGAAAGTAATGGTTTCAACAAAAGATAAGGATTCTTCTAATCCAAATGCTTTCGGTACTAAAGAGGCATTCATTTATGCATTCATGGCAATGAAGGATATGGTGGAAGACATGTGCGAGGATCAAAAGAAGTCCAAGGGAACTAGTGGTAAAAGAAAATATAGGCCACATAACTTTGAGAAGCAGTCAAAGAAGCCACGTAACTTCAAGATGCAGTCGAAGGGAAAAGAAGAAGAGAATCCTACATGTTCTCATTGCAATAAGAAAGGACATGAGGAGGCAACGTGTTGGAGGTTGCATCCAGAGAGGATACCAAATAAGTTCAAGGACAAGGGTAAACATAAGGCCACAACCATAGTTCAATATCTTGGATCAAATTATGAATTTACAACTATGGGCATTAAAGGTATATTTTCTTTTGTTAGTTCTAGGCCACATGCTTCTTATTCAAAGGCTAATGTAATCCTTGTTGGAAGGAAAAGAAAAAAATTGTTTCATTTACGAGTTATCTCAAAGCACACTAAGATTGATACACTTGTTGATAGTAGATCACAAGTAAATCTTATTTTAGAGCAAGTTGTTAAGAATTTGAGATTGGAAACTAGGCCTCATTTGAGACCGCATCCTTTGGGTCAGATTTGTGATAATGCTCAATTATAGGTAACTAAGCAATGCAAGTTATTGTTTGAGTTCACATCCAGTTTCGTTTGTGAGGTAGAGTTAGATGTGGTTCCACCTGAGATTTTACGGGATGGTTTTGGGAAGTCCATACTTGTATGAAAAGAAGGACATTTTCTACAAGGAACTAAACAAGTATCATCTTTTCAAGGATGGGATTGATTTCATTGTGAGAGCTCATCAAATCAAGACTAATTTGACTATTGTCACTACAGAGCATGTGAAAATGCTAGTTATGTTGATTAAGGTTGGTGGTCATTGATGTCAACCCTTGAAGAAAGACCTGTAGCACAAAGGTTTGGGTAATGGACCCAATAATGTTTGATGTAAATATGACTCATTATTTTTTTGTCATGGTTGATAATAATTAAATATGGATGAACTCCAAAGTGGTCCCCTTATGGTGAAAGCCCTCATGGGAAGACGCTTTGTGGAGTAAGTGAACCCATGCTTAATTGTGAAATAATGAGATGAAAGAAAGTGAATTTGTCAGGGAAAATATCTTAGATGGATAGTTCTTGTCATGTCATTTCTGGTGGTATGTGGAATGTCACATAATTCCTCACGGTTAGAGAGTTATGGCCATGAGAAGTTGGAGACCCCAGGTTTGGGTAATGGACCCAAGTTTGTTTGATGGGTGATAGTATGAGTTATGTTATATTTTCAGATAATACTATTCTATATGGATAGTACATGTCATGCCATTTATGGTGGTATGTAGA